>JAKSZP010010718.1:0-141048 GCA_022478985.1 Massospora cicadina | reverse complement strand
AATGAATGTGGGGAAGCATTTATTGATAAACTGGAGAAGGTTACAAGGCTGGAAGGCAGTTAAAGTGCCAATTTCCCTATTATACCCTCATTTTCCTTCTAATAAAGATATGTTTAGAAATTATATTTGTTGTCTATATTTTTTATAAATTGGTTGTATACTTGACTCTTAGGATAAGAATTTCAGATTAGGATATCCTTTGTCTAAAATAGTTGGATCTCAAGATCTCCACCCAGCTCTGAGAGAAGCATTTAGGAAGAGTTCACTACCAGTTTATAAAAGAAGGGAAGAGTTTTCTGCCATTTCAGAGTTACGTTCAGAGATATGAAGGGCATGCACCAGTTTAACGTTGATCTTTCTAATAAAATTGATTTAAAAAACATAACTTATGTAATAGTCTTCATACTATTACTACTTAGAATTGTTCAATAATAATAGTAATAGCCAACGCATTTATTAAGATCTTGTGCTTTAGAAGTGGAAGCCAAGGTAGGAATTTCAGAGTATTACAGTTGGTGCTAATTACTAAAAGTGATTGAGCACAGAGCTCTTAAATGTCTACACCACCTGAGAGGATTATTTGATGACAAAGTGTCATATAACCCCAACCTGGGGAAAGCAGGTTTTACAGACCTTTTATCAGAAAGAACAACTGAACTAGGCTGAAATGGAATGGGCCATGTTAACTTTGCTCTGTGAAGGCAGCAGTGAGAAGGACATGGAACAGGGATGTGCTAAGAAGAAGGATTACCCAGAGACGCATTGAGAAAGAGACTGAGACTGGACCAAGATAACTCTAATTTAACCATGCTGGCGGACTTAGTCAGAATTGAAGCAGCATATGCCTCCAAAATCTTCATCATTGGATAATCTGGTTAAGCAGGGGGATGTGATGTGATTATGATATGCCCACATTACCCAGCCTAATCATTTATAATACAACTGCTTGTCCAATACGGTGTTTATCCCGCTAGTTGACTAAGAGTTCTCAATTATGTGCATAACCTATTGTTTAGAGCATTATCTTAAACAAATATTTAGCAATTCGCCAGGTTTTGAACTGCCTGATTGCTAGAGTTTTAGCGGGGTGATCCCTTACAATAAATATGTAGTGGTTGTCAATCTTATACTAGTAAATTAAGTAACTTGTAGGAGTCAATTGGGTTTAGTTATCAATTAATTAAGGGGTTTATGAGTTTCTGGTGAGTAATGCCACCTGTGATAAAGTAACTTTTGAGGTAATCTTTTTAGGATTGCAACCCACTGTTTATGGGTAAGAGTCCCATTACCTAAGCAGGTTGTTACCTAATAAGATTACTGATTTGAGCGAAGGTGTTGGGACACGTTCTTCATTTAACTCAGAAGAGTCACATTAAGAGTTGGTGGGAGAATCCACTTGAAACTGATGAGGAAGATTATCATTTCATGTGACCCTGGAGGGCTAATTCATCAGCGATGTCTGCCATTTACAAATGGGGTGTCAACAGAAGAGTTGGGCACTAGATCCCTCATAAATTCCCTTATTTGTTCATAATAAAGCAGATAGATAAATATATACCAATAAAGTTTTATAATTTAGACTGTTTGCTCTTGAGATTAGAGTTGGAAGAATAAGAAATCCCTTTGTCTATCTTATTGTTATCTTCACAGACTCTGCATTATGAGAAGGAAGAAGTTTGAGCCTAATCCTAGATTAAGTTCTACAGAAGTGACAAGAAGAACCTCTGATCCTGATCCAAGGTTAAGTTCTACCAAAGAGGGAAAAAGTCTCTATAGATAATCCAGAATACAATTCAAGGTTAGGACAAGCACTAGTTTTTCATTGAACTTGATAACCATTGTGGCTATCAAAAGCTCAACTAGAGTAGTAGTCTTCATACTATTACTGCCCAATACAAATTATTATCCACAAATTCAAACAACGCACATATAAGGAACCTGTACATGTAAATAAAGGAGCTGAAGTGGGGTAATATCTGAAAAGAGTAAGTGAATCCCAAAATTTACATTTGGTGCTCATCACAGAATTTGTTGATTAGCTACCAGTTCTCAATTTTAACAGAAAATCTGCTGCATAACTGGATATAGTCAAGTATTTTGCAAGATTCATATTGATTTGATATTTTTGGAATATAAATCAAAAGAATATGAATTTTGGAAAATTATTCCAAATTTGATGTTCCCCAAAATTAGAATTTTAAGCCAATGAGGTGCTAAAAATTGTTAGACTTGCTGCACCTAAATTATTTGTGACTTGTTTAGCTATTGGGACTAATATTTTAAGGCGTGAAAGCAATAAATCTTTCTTTATTAGAAAGTTCTTTTCACCTCTCATAAAAAAGTCCTGCTTGTGATATATTAGATCCACCTTTAAGTTTTGTTTAATTGGAGTTTTTTCCCCTTTGTATAAATTTTTTAGGGAGATGTGGACGTCCTGGTACCGCTCAGGCATATTAGCAGTCCACAAATGAGTTAAATTCAGCTCATGATGCTTTGGGACCACAAGTTGATCAAGGTAGGATCAAAACAGATGGCCCTCCTATACCTAGACCTGTTGGCCTCCTTATGAGTGAGTCACCAGTATTGGTGTACTTTAATGTTAAAGGGGTGACTAGAGGCCATTTGGGCTCAGATTTACACAATTCAGCCCACATTTACACTAGTATTGCCAAAGAGGCCCACTCACTCAAGGGGTTTTGATGAATAGGGCTGAGCCACTTGCAATAAATCATTTATTTTTTCACATGGTGCGCCATCAGGATAATCAGATGGTTTTAATCTTCTGTAACTATGACTTTTTAATATATTCCAATCATACTCAACTGTGAGAAGCATTGAAAGTATACATATGGGGCTGCTTATGAGAAACTCAAACCTCTCTCAACCTCTACTGACAACAGGAAAGGGTAAGTCTAAATCTTATAAACATTAAAGGTATATTTAGCAATATTAGCACTAAATGAAAAATGATAATAATATAGGCAGATTCTTTTAAAGACGTTACTTTAATGTTTTTTATTTATTTGAGGATGGCTGACCAGGGGACTGACACATTCAATATGTGGGAAAGGAAAGTAAAGAGGGGGGAGCACATTAAGTATTGGAACCAGAAAGACAGGATGGGACATGGTACACTTGGGTGTGGCTAGTAGCCACGGGTTGTGGGTGACTATGATCTTGAGAGACTTGACAGCTCAAGGGCTAGTAGGGTGTACCGCCTATAGATTGTGAAAATTCAGTGTCACATCAAAGGAACCGTATTGGGAGCCAGTTACCCATCTGTTTCTTCCATTTTTGTCTTAGTGATCTGAATATCCAGGCTTGGAAGTGGTCAGCCAAGTGGGTGTGGAACCTGATGATAGCTTGGTTGTTTTTGTGGAAGATCCAGTTGAAGGCGTCAAGGGCAATTGTGTGAATGGACCATATTGCAATACTCACAATTAAAGCCCTTAGCGTCTGGGGGATAGGTGAGATTGTGTTGAGTGCTAGGATATCGCGGGATAGTCAGAATTCAGCTGTTGGTGATTGCTTTAATAAGTACATCACATTGGCCCAGATAGTCTTGGATGGCGGGCACTCTTCCAGGCGGTGGGCCAGCATATTATGTCTGCCGCAGATGGCGCATGACTTGAACATTGAGAAGGTGCAGTCAGCTGTTCTAAACATACGACGCATGTAGCGCCTCACTGTGGAGCTCACTTGTGGGGATAAGAGGGGGCAAGTGATGAGGTCCCACACCTTCCTTTGGGTGCTCAAGCCATATGGGACGTCTTGTAGTCTAGATAGTCAATCTGGGATAGTGGGAAAGGTGGTAGTGGGGCAGGTGCGCTGTTCACAGTTTGTCCTCTGTGGAGTCGCATATACTCTATTGGTGGGTTAGTATCATCAGATTGTTGTGCATAGGAGAAACTCCAACCCCCTTGTCTTAGGCTGTACAGGATGCGTTTGAAGTAGCGGTTGGTGTTGTGAAGTCCTGTGGCTGTTGGGTGTGTTGTTAGGTACTTCATCAGTGTTGTGGGGTTGGATGGGCACCTCAGATGTAGTGCCCTTGCAAAGTTGATTTGGGCTGCCTTGTCCCAGTGGGGGGAAAGCGGGTTGGGCGACGTTGTCATAGCTATCCATGAGCCAAAGATTTGCGTTGCTCGTTCTGTGAAGCTGAGCAGCCCCATCCTGCCTTTCTTCCATGGGCCATACATGGTCTCCAGCCTGACTGGTGCGCGGTATCCAGACCACAGCCAGTTCTGCAGGAGCTTGTAGACTGCGTTGGTAAAGTTGGTGGGGAAAGGAACTGCGTGAGCAGCAAACCATAACTTTGACAAGATCAGGGAGTTGGCTAACACAACCCTTCCAGCTAAACTAGCTTTACTCCTCCGCATGCTTGTCATTCTTTTTGTGATGTTGTCCAATATTTTGGTTTCAATGGTATCAAGTGCATATCCACCAGCATCAAGCCATATTCCCAGATGATGGACTGGGTTGGTGGAGGGGTGGGGTGCGAAGGGTAAGCACAGTGGTTTTATTGGCGTAGGTCTTTGTCTTGAGGTAGGATGTGCGGTGGGTTGGTTTGGTCAGTTGTGGGAGGGGGGGTCCAATTTGAGCTGAATTTGCCCATTACAATTACCTCTGTTTTCTGTTTGTTCAGCTTGGCGTTAATCACTGACTCATATTGGTGGATAATGCGCTCAATTGCTCTGGTATCCCTATTGACTGAGACACCGACTACACAGTCTTCAGCAAAGGCGAGCATCTTAGTTGGTAGTTGTCCCTTCAACCTGATTCCAGAGAGCTTGGAGTTTACTATGCGGAGGAGAGGGTCAAGGCTGAAATTGTATAGTAGGGGGCTAAGCGGGTCGCCTTGTTTGAGGCTTTTTGCGGGATGATGGTGTCAGTTAGGAAACCTGGTCCTCTGATTGCAAACCTGGCTGAGCGTGTTAGGAGGAGCGCCCAGTTTATAAAGCGGGATGGGAGGTTGAAGGCCTTTAGACATTGTTCCAAGTAGTCCCAGTGCACTCGGTCATATGCTTTCTTTTGGTCCAGGAAAACAAGGGCGCCAGTGGGGTTAGCTTGGCAGATGTTGGCTATGGTGTGAATGTTATCCCAAATTGAGCGATTGGGGATAAAGCCATACTGATGGGGGGAGGGCTGTCTGTGCAATGCATCTCAGACGCTTAGCTAAGATTTTTGTTAGTATTTTAGTATTGGTGTTGGTGAGAGCAATTAGATGCCAATTGTTTAGGTCTGCCTGGTCTCCTTTTTTGAAGAGTGTGACCACATATGCGCCTTGGCCGCCAGGTAGAAGGGCTGTGTCCTCTAGGCACTTGTTCATAGTTGCTAGTAATACTGAGGCGATGTAATCGAAATACTTTTTGTAAAATTCATATGGGAGGCCATCAGGCCCAGGGCACTTGTGGCGCGGAGTTGATTTTATTACCTCCCATAGTTCCTCTCTAGTGATGAATTCAGCAGGGTCTGGTTTATCAGCTATATTGTCATTATTAGCAGATGATAGAATTTTTTTTTACTTTGATAGGTGCCGCGAAATCTGCAGTGTACAGGTCAGTGTAAAACTGGTATAATTCAGCCAATATTTCATATGGTGTGGACGCCAGTGTGTCATCTGCTCGATGGACCTGTGTGCAGGTTACCAAGATTGAGATTGTTTTAAAGTGGTGGAAGAAATGGGCTATGTGGGTTTTGCCAGATAGAATGTATTTTAATTTGTGCCATACTTTGACATAGTGCTGGTGTTTTCTAAAGAGGGAGTTGACTTGTGCAGATGTTTGGAACCACAGGCGTCCCATTGAGGGCTGTATCCCTCGCGGGGTGTGTTTTTTTCTAAGTGTTGGAGCTGTCTGATAGCCTTATTGATTGTTGTGGACGATGCAGTCAGCTTTCTGAAGTTCAAGTGACAGGCTTTCTTGGCTACTCTAGTCTTGAAAATTTCCCACTCGGTGATAGGGTTCCCCATTACTTTAATGTTATAACACTGGAAATTAAATATAGTGCTTATAATTTGGAATGTTTAGGGTGAGCTTAATTTTTATCAATGCAAGTTCTTTCTTAAGGCAATTCTGCATTTAATGCTTGGTTTTAGGACCTGCAGAGCCCAATTCCCTAATCATTTAGAATTTTCTGGGCTACTTTCTTTAATTATATAGATCTCTGGTCTGCTTTAGGATTTATGGATGCTGCTATGAGTGCTCCTGTTGTTCTTGTGACCCTTATAGCTCTTATGGCTGTATGGTACATTAGAAGTCTCAATTGATGTGTTTGTGAAATTAATCCACCTCCCTTTTTGAAAATACTTACAATGCTAAGCTTTGTAAAAACAAGATATTCTCTTCAAATAGTTTTTCAGTAATTATGCATCATTAGCATTCAACAAGGTATAAAAGAGGTTACTCCAAGGAGTCACTGCAACGTCATATGGATAGCCATCAGGACCAGTATATAATCTTAGTCCTATATGGTCATGATGACTGACTCTCAAATTAATATGGTAGTCAGGGGTTTATAAAGGTCTCCGCTGTCAGTAATTTTAGCCCCTAAACCCAATAAAAGAACTTTGGATTAAAAAACAATTTGATTGCTTCCATATTACTTTGGACTCAATCTTTGTTCTGGATGGCTAGTGTGACGGTCAAGGCGCTGCCTGACCGCCACATAGCCTCAATTCCCCCTAAGGCGGGGATCACAGCTAGTAATATTGTAAACAATATAAATAAAAGCATAGGGCTTGAGGGCAACGACCCTCAAAAATGGCATTCTGTCGAATCAGATGCCATAAAATTGATAAAGCCTCAGAGCAAAGGTGGCAAATGTCAAAGTAAATGATGACTGGGCCAATCAGAGGCCGCCAACCTGAATTCCAAGGGTTGAAACGGAGAGATTGGCAATGGCAAAGAGCAGCCCAGCGAATCAGGGGCTGCCAAGCCAAATATTGCCAAAAGAGGAAATGACAAGAATCACGGCATTGGGCAGCTCAGCAACCAGGAGCTTCCAAGCTGATCCACCGCTTGTCAAAAGGATTGAGGGCCACGGCAAAGGGCAGCCCAGCAAATCAGGGGCAGCCAGGCCAAATTATCCCAAAAATGGGAATTTTGACGATAAGGTCAACACAAGCTCTGATTTGTCCCTGACAAACAAAAATATATGCAGAAAAGTTTCTGTAACGCCACGGGTACCCAAAGGACAGTCTAGAATGCGCCTAGATGGGAATATTAGAGGCTGAGATATTAAAATAGGCCCACAAATAGCCCACCACCCGTGGACTCTGTGAGGTCCAATTTCCCCATATCCCCCATTTCATAATAAAAACAACCAAGTGTAGGTGTTTAAGACAACTTCGTCTTCTAATATATACAAATAAAAACCTCAAAATTGAAATTAAAATTTTGAAATTTTGAAATCAATTATTAAGATTTTGATGGAAAACCACAGATTTTGAGTGAAGAAAAATGGACCATTCCTCGGATTTTGACAGAGCTGTCGCCTCTCTGTACGCTCTCTATGGAGGACAGACTGTCCTCCTCAGTGTGAGCATCATCCTCACAGTGTTCCAGAAATTTCTCAATCGCTCATCAAGCCAATGAATGAGGGACTTAACCACAGTGGCCCTCTCTTGCCTATGGGCCCTCACCTGGGCCCTCTTGCCCAACTGCTTTGTGGCAATGTGGAAAGACCCTGTTTGTTACAGCTAGGTCATTAGGACGATATTAGACACATTAAAATTTTTATTTTAGGAGGAGTTTTCATAGGCTAAGGAATTAACCCCTTTATTTGAGCTTTTTCTATACCTGGATTTATGTTGATGCCATGTGGGTACTTCTTGTTTTGCCACCCAGGTTGCATAGGCTAGGGAGAAGATGCCAACCGCACTTTGATCTATTAGGACGGGGCGTGCCACCAGCCTGAATGGGTACAGGAACACCCAGATGTTGTGCATGCTTTTTACATGGCCTATAGTACCTTTTGTCAGGTACTATTCACACTGTAATGTCTAGGGTTGGCACTCAGAAGAGGGCAAAGCTTATGATTGAGTTTACAATTAATTAAACTGGTTGAGATTCAAGCTATGGAGAGTGGGGACATATGATCCCTGTTTGTTACAGGATTCTACTTTGAGCAAAAATTTAGAGTTTGATGTAGAAGAGAGGAAATTGCTGATATAAAACATTTAAGCTAATAACAAGGAAAAACTAACTCACTGTTATGTAAGTTGTTTAATGCTCATTGGTATAAATTCATATATTGATGCTGTGAGAATCTCATGAAAATCCACCTGTTATAATTAATATTATGAAGTAAACATATTTTCTAAAGTTTTTATATATAATAGTATCTTTATTACAGTTAGTAAGTTCCTAACAAGGATTTTTTAACAAAATTTTTATATTCTTGCGTAAATTTTGATCATAATTAACTTACTAAAAGAAAGGTAACTAGAACCTTTTCTTTTTGCTCAATGTTACTTTATACGTGAATTCTTTAAAAAGTAAAGCAAATCAAATTTTGATATTACACTGTAATCCTACTAAATGCCCTCAAATTCCCCACTGACTTATCCAGTGTAGGGAAGCGGCTAAACTCCCACACCATTTATCATTCAAAGGTAAAATGTGCTCAGACTGATTCATCCAGTTATACCAAATCCTTGGGTAAGTTTGTTCAGCCTGTCAGAATCTAGCTTGATTAGCTTGCTTGGTGCTATGCCGCTGGATCACACAAAGGATTTTTAATGGAATAAAAACAGAAAACTATAAAATTTGGATTTTTATAATTTTTAATGTGAGCGCAGGGATAAAAATGAGAAGCTATCCCTTTCCAATTTTCAACAATTAGTATTTATACTATTTTTGAAGGTCAAAGGGAATTTGAAAATAGGTTTAAAATAGCTTCAATGCTTTCCAATTTAGGTACTATGGGTGTCAAACCTATCAGATCTTGGGGAAAGTTAGTTAATTTTAGTAAAACGGACGTTGGGGTTTTGGGGCAAAAATATACTCATGCAGCAAGGTCTTGATGTACCACAACCAATCGCTGCTTAAGAAATTATATTCACCTTGGGGGCCTGCCGCCACGCCTATAAAGGGGGTGGCCCTCTTGCAGGTGTGGTGAAGGACTTGGTGCTGGTTGGGGGAGTACCTTCCACTAGTTTCCCTAAAGTCCATCGTGCAATTGGCAAAATCCAATTGTCTGATTCTACTGAAAGTGCCCATGTGGGTTTTGAACTGGTGTTACCCCAGTTTATAGGGTAACACCGAGAAAAGGCCAGTGTCTTTTGGCCATTCTCATCGACATTTTCATTAAAATCTCTCTTAATGACATCAAAAAATTGCAAATGGCTGACATTTCCCCTTTTTGGCTGAATGTGACCTAAAAATTTCTTAGTTTTCAGCTGCAAGGGCAAATGTCTAACATCACCCCCATCAAGAATGTTGGGGGGAAATTATGGATGAAGGAAACGGCCATGTACGCGATTAATTGTGATACCAGTAGCTAGTGTTTTTATAGAGTACTCATTTCCTCTCTTGTAGATGATGGTGAAGGGACCCTCCCAAATTAATCCAAGCTTACCGCTTCTAGGAGTGATGCATTTATGGTAGCACAACACCATGTCAGATACTTGGAAGGTAGGTAGCGGGGTTTGGAACTCATTGGCAGACTGCCCTTCTTTTGCCACTGTATTTGCTAAATTGGTCATAGCTTTGGATTGAAGTTGAATTATACGCTTAGTCAATCTCCTCATAACTCTCTCCAGTTCTTCCACTCTATAAGAGAATACATCCTAAGATAAGAGGGCAGGTATGCCTGGTTCCCACCCATAAAAGACACAGAATGGAGACATTTTCAAAATCCAGTGATAGCTAATCCGAGTATGCCATAAGAGCACTATGTAGATATTGATCCCAGTGCAGAGGATCAGAGGAGGCCAGTTACTAAAGAATTGAAACCAAGGTTCCATTTTCTCTTTCCACAGTCCCATTTGTGGAGGGGTTATATGGAGCCAAGAAAAGTTGTTGTACTCCCAAAGATGTGGCCAGAATTTTTACTACTCTGGAGGTGAAGTTCTTGCCATTATCACAGAGTAGTACTTGAGGGCAACCATGACGGGCAAAGATGTGTTGATGTAAAAAGGTGGCGGTGGCCTTAGCTGTTTGAGCAGGAAGAGCCACAGCTTCAACCCACTTAGTACAGTGGTCAATAGATACTAGAATAAATCTCTTTCCACTAGTAGACTGAGGAAGGGGACCTATTACATCCAGACTAATGGTGTGGAATGGTTGTTGAGGGGTATTCAGTTTATATTGGTATCTAGACTTGAAGCCAGACTGCTTCTTACAAGTAAGGTAGGATTACAAATCATCAACAATAGATTCCATCATTCCATCCCAGTAAAACCGATCCTTAATCCACTCATAGGTTTTCCTTGCCCCTCCATGACCTAGGGTAGAATGTGCTAAGATAGCAGGTACGCGTTCTGAGGGTTGAAGGTAAGGTAGCCATTTTGTCCCCACTTGCTTATACAACTTCCCATCTTCAACTTTAGTGTTATGGGAGTGCCAGGCTAACATCTTTTAACAGGCTCATACTCATACTCCCATTCATTGGGGGTCATTAAAAGGTCATGTAACCTCTCCGCCTCACTATTATCCAAGTGAAGGACTGGTAGCTGAGTCAACCCATCAATGTTCTTGTGACGGGTTTTAGCACGGTGTTCAATCTTCATGTCATAAGGCTGGAGAAATATAGCCCAGTGAGCTAGCTGACTAGTAGGATCCTTCATGTTCTGTAACCAATTTAGAGATGCATGGTCATTAACTACAGTGAAGGTTGTTCATAGAAAAAAGGGCGGTAGTGCTTTACAGCCAACAAAACAACAAGGCACTCCTTTTCCATTACACTGTAGTTGTGTTCCGCCTTTGACAGCATCTTACTAAAATAGGATACAGAATGATCTACACCGTGTTCATCTAATTGGGATAAGACGGCCCCAACAGCATAGTCCGAGGCATCAGTGAACAAGATGAACGGTTTATTATAATTTGGGTGCTGTAGGACAGGACGTTGTTGTAGTAATTGCTTCATCATCTCAAAAGTGGCTTTTTGTTCAGCACCCCAATAGAAAGGGGTATTCTTGGTTTAAGCTGGACAAGGGGCTCACTGAGTTGGTTGAATTTGGGGATGAACTGATGGTAATACCCCATCATCCCTAGAAATACTTTTTATCCCATAGATTTATAGGGGGCGATATTTTTGAGATGGCTTATACCTTGTCTTGCATGGGGTGAATGTCTTCTTGGGAAATGGAGTGGCCAAGGAAATCCAATTTTCTTTGAAAGAAGGTACACTTGGAGGGCTTCAACTTAATACTAGACTTACATAACCTTTAAACACCTCCTTTAAGTGATCAAGATGCTCGTTGAAGGTTTTTGAGAACACCATGATGTCATCAATATAGAAGATGACACAAGTTAACTTAAGGTCCTGCAAGATGTGATCCATCCCACGCTGAAAAGAGGCAGGTGCGTTACACAACCCTTGGGGTAAACGTATGGGCTGGAAGAGACCTTCACTACATATAAGAGCGCATTTCTCCTGATCTTGAGGGGAAAGGTCCATTTGCCAATAGCCACTGGACAAGTCCATGGCGGAGAAGAAATTAGAGCTAGAGAGTTGGTCCAGGGCGTCATCAATGCGAGGGATATGATAGCTATCCTTCTTAGTGAGGCTATTCAACTGATGGTAATCCATAACTATCCAATGACCTCCATTTCTCTTTTTAATTAGTAATAGGGGTGAAGACCAAGGACTCTGTGAAGGAACAAGTAACCCCGCGCCTAATAACTGCTGGATCTCCATCCTCAGTTGTTGTTCCTCCACCTTTGACTTGCGATAGGGTTTGGACCTAATAGGCTGGGCATCACCCACATCAATGGAGTGGCACCAGCACTCCATGTGGCCATAATAAGTATACAATTTGGAGAATATGTCACTATAGTCGTCTAAAAAAGCATGAACTTTTTCCAACTCCTCTGGGGTCAGCTTATCCGAAATATGGACGTTGGGCAAGGTACACACCATGTTGTCCATAGGTAAGCTCAAGTCCTCCATATAACCAACAGAGTGTATATGTTTGAGTCCTCTACTGGGAGTAGGAAGCCTCAGCCAATCTCCTGGTGTTTCCGTATGGTCATGTTTTTTCCAGTGAGGTTTCCCAGTAGAATGGTAATTAGCCTCTGGTAGGCTGGTTCTAGTATCCCAAGAAAGAGACGAGGCTCCAAGGGACTACACCTTCAATACTCACGAGATGCAATAAGCAATGACGTGGGATTTGAGGTGTGATCTTAGTGTCAATCACTCTTTGTTCACCAGGCACAATCATGACCTCATCTGCAGCGTAGAAAGGGATTTTATCCCCAGCATCCACTGAATTGGTTAATTTCTTTGTGTTGCACCTGGAAGTGGAATAAGGCAAGGTTATAGATGAAAAGGGGTATTCAATCAGGCAGGAGTATTTTTGCTTGTTGGGCTCTTTATTTTTTAAGACTAAAGGGACTTTGTAGTTGAGTAACGAGAGGACCCCTTGCTTCAGGTTGATTATTCCTTCATACCAATCATAAATTGAGTGCCGATGAGCATATCATATGCATTGGTAACCAAAGCCACAGCAAGGGCTGATAGGATAAGCTTCCCAATTCGAATGGGAAGAGAAGAGTATGCCTCAATAGCACGGGATTTGTTGGGACCAGTGGTTCCAAACTCTTGCGTGTACTCCAAGTCAGGCGCTAGCTTTATTTTCTTAATAAGCTTTGAGGAGATCACGATGACTGGGGAGCCAGTGTCCAAGATGGCTAGTATTCAGACCTTCTGAATGACCACTTCAACCTTAGTGAGCGTTACTCAAAATTTAGGTGACAAAGATAAGACCTCCTTGAGCCAAAAAGTGGAGGTTAGCTTGTTGGCGGACTCAGTGTATTTACCCATGATGGACTTTATGGGATGAACCCACTGAAGAGGGAGAATTAAGCCAGCTAAGAATTGTCACCATCAATGGAAGTGTCAATCACTTTTGTACACCCTAGAATTTGACTGAGGTACGTCTCCTCAGGTATGGTGGTCTAGTCTACTACTCCAGCGTTCAAATAATCAGGCACTTCTACTTCCGCAGGGACTCCCAATATGTACTAACCAACGTCATCATAACCCCCCTCAGATTCCTCCCCAAAAGTATTCGCAACAATGGTCAAGGCAGCGATGGAGGTAGAGGGGATGGATACAGAAGACTGGGTAGCCTTAGAAGACCATTTTCCAGCTTGGCTGAAAGGGAAGGCACAAATGCGTCATTGAGCTTATGCAAGCGTATAGTTGGTATAACCTTACAAGGCTTTGATTCAATAGAAGGAGGGATAACCTTATTAAGTCGCACTGAGGGAGCAGGTTTAGTGGTGAGGATAAGCACAGGTGGCCTCACTCCCAACAGGTCAACCAGTGGTAACTCCTTAATGTTTAGTACTGAAGATTTCACCTCCACATCATTTGAGTTAGCACATAATTGAGTCAACCACTTCTAACAAAGCCTCTTTAAGGTCGCGGATGTTTTTGAAATGGACTTTTACTGAGATGATATGTCTGTCTAGAGAGGACTGAGAGGCTAGTCAAGTTAACAGGGCGGGAATCACATCATGAAGGGTAATCACAGTTGAGGTTGATAACCTTTGCGCAGCGAGGTAAAAGAGTTCAGCAAAGGCAATGGTTGATTCACTTTCATACATACTAAGGCGCATAAAGGCCTATTTCCCTGTGTAGATTCTGTTTTGATTCAAATACAACCAGAAGATCCCCTTTCACCTCTGCCAAAGTGTATGAAGGGCCAGGTTAGGGACTATCATCTCTTGCGCTAGATGACTTAAACAAGGAAGTATGTGGCGAACTTTTTGCTTGTCTATAGCACCATCCATAGCAGCTTCATATACTTACAGGAAGGTAGCAATGCTCCTTTCACCAGGGGTGAACTTGTACTTAATAGGAATTTTGTAAGGGCGCTGCTCAAGCTCCTCAAGGCGAGATAAAGCGCTTGTTAGTTGCTTTTCAAGAGCAACTAGCTTTGTTGTAGAGGGAACCCTTGTAGTGAGCGCCATTTTTTCAGAATCCAGCTTGATTATGCTCAATTGGTGCTACGCCGCTGGATCCCACAAAGAATTTTTAATAAAATAAAAATAGATAACTATAAAAATTGGATTTTTCTAATTTTTAATGTGAGCGCAGGGATAAAAATGAGAAGCTATCCCTTTACAATTTTCAACGATTAGTATTTATACTATTTTTGAAGGTCAGAGGAATTTGTAAATAGGTTTGGAATAACTTCAATGATTTATCAATTTAGATAATATGGGGGTCAATACTATCAGATCTTGGGGAAGTTAGTTAATTTTAGTAAAACGGACGTTGGGGTTTTGGGGCAAAATATATCCATGTGGCAAGGTCTTGATGTACCACAACCAATCACCACAAGAAATTATTCTCACCTCAGGGGCCCACTGCCACGCCTATAAAAGGGGGTGGTTCCCTCGCAGATGTGGTGAAGGACTTAGTGCTGGTTGGGGGAGTACCTTCCGCTGGTTTCCCCAAAGTCTATTATGCAATTGGTATAATATGATCATTTGATTTTACTAGAAGTGACCATGTGGGTTTCAAACTGGTGTTAGCCTGGTTTATGAGGTTCCACAAAGAATAGGCCAGGGTCTTTTGGCCGTTCTCATTGACCTTTTCATTAAAATTTCTCATAATGGCATCAGAAAATTGCAAATGGCTGACATTTTCCTTTTTTGGCTGAATGCGACCTAAAAAATTCTTAGATTCAGCTGCAAGGGCAAATTTCTGACACTGCCTAAGGATCTAATGCCCACTATTGGGATTGATGAAAGCCCCAACAGACCATATGAGAATCAAAAAGCAGATACTTCACAATCTGTCACAGCGATACTATCACAGTAGAACCTATCAAAATTGGTACTAGCTCTGATCCAAAATGAGCTTACAAAGGCTTGAACATCGCCCAAATCCACTCAAACCATTTATGAAGTTCATTCCAGTCAGGGATCACCTAAATCAGACAAACAAATTGGGACCAATTGTGGCCAAAAAAACCTTTGCACTCTTCAGGTTCACTCCATAAATTACCATTATCTCCGCGACCACAACCTCAATTAAATTTTATATTTGATCTAAATCCAAAAATAAAAGTGATCTTTGTTTTTGTGTAATTTTTAGCCTAGTTCATACTAATAATTTGGCCTGTTATTTTGGCAGATATTTGCCTTGGTATAGCAAAGCTACCAAAATATTTTTCCCTAGGGGCTCAATAGCTTTCTAGGTGATTACGCTGGGCTATCAGCAACTAATAATTGCATAGCCCTAAAAGGACCCAGCCTTCATAATTAATTAAAAAACTCAACACTGGTGCTTTCTTCCAAGACCCTTTTAAGGCTATCTGATGAAGATATATCTATACAAAAAGTTCAGCACAGAAACTAAGCCCTACCGCCATGGAGGAGAAATGGATCTGAATGGTGAGCCACCTGCTAATTAAAGTTTTGATGCTCACATCAGCACCAGCGAAAAGCAGCTGCTAAAGGTGGCTTGGGGTTTTGGATGAATAGTGAAGGGGAACCCCTTGATGAAGACTTTACACTGATCTACTTAAAAAGTCAAATTGTTTCACTGAATGCCAAAGTGTCAAGTCAAATATTTCAAAATCGAACATATGTACTGCTTTTTAGGTATCTAAGCATCCCTCAAGTATGTCAATACATGTTATTACAACATTCAGGATGTAATGGACGAAATACGCCACAAGGTTGAGGAGGATAACCCTCCAATTGTCCTGGGAGCCAAGGAGACTTCTGAGGCTGGCCAATTCCCTCGTCCTGCTATCCATGTCCTTCCTGAACCCGTTGGATATTAAAACCTCTTTTAAGGAAAAGTGTGTGCCTGAAGGTGAAATCATTTAGGCCTATCTTTACATTAATAAAAATGCAATGGAAGGCGCTACCAATCACCATAAGTGTCAGCACATGAAGATCTGCATCAATAGTAAACTCTGGAAATCATGATGCCCTACTTCAAGGAATTTGCAACCTGGGCGGAGTTAAAAAATGCCATCATCAAAGAATTTAGAAGTAACCTATCCCTGTCCAACTGCAAACAGGCTTTCATGAAGATCTGCCCCAAGCGTGGTGAAACCAACACAGAGTTTGCTGAGCAGTTCCATCATGAAGCTCATGCCCTTTCCTCCTGCAATTTGGTTAGACTGGATGATGCCACCTCTGTCCTCTCTGCATTCAAGCATAACTCAAACCTTGGTTTATATGTTCTAAAATACAAAAAGGTTTTACCAGTCCATGATTGATATCAAGGAATCCATCATGGATTTTCCTGAGCGCAAAATGTGCTAACCACCTAACAAGGGGAGTTAGGCCCCCATTTATGCTTTAGAACAACCTCAGAGACCTAAGCCCCTTATGACCCTTGCGCCTACTGCGGGTACTTTAAACATCAAAGAGCCACTTGTTGAAAAAAAGGCTGAGAAGGCGGGAAAAGGGGAGTCATCTTAGGGCGCGAGGCACCCTTCAATGATGACCCTACGCTTAGGTCTCAGCCACTGTTATTCCCCTTGTTAAGTGTTAGGCCAATCACAACCTGACCTTGTGGAGGTTGCTGAGTCAATAAATTCCAATAAAATTATAAGTTCTTATTATGTTGCCCCTTCTGGACCACTTAATCCGGGGGATTCTATATATTCAATCCCTCATTTTGGCACTGAGGTTACTTGTCTTAAAGTAGTTGTCCATAAGTTGAAAATCCTAGCAATTGTCAATACTGGGTCGCCAGTTAATGTCATTTCCTCCCATCTGGCAACAAAATAAAAGTTGTGATGGATCAAAACCACACACTGGATTATGGAACAGCAGGGCCCCAGTGGGTCGCTTCCTGGATGCCTATACTGCTCTGCCACTTCAGTTTGGATCCCTAGTGGTGATAGCCTCAGCGGTTGTAGTAAATAACAACAGCTACAACCTTCTCATTGGCAACCCATAACTTATTAATAATGAAACTAAAGTTTTCCATAAGGATTCTTACTTCTCTATCCTAAGATTTCACATTTTCTAAGTAATGAAAGAAGTATTAAAGGAAAAGGGAAAATGAAACATAGGAGCCATTTATTGGAACAGCTGAACTTTGCTGAGAGGATAGAATAGTGTGTGTTGGTCCAAAAACTAGACTGTCTCCTCCCAGCGCTGATGTCCAGTTGGAAATGGTGTTACTCCAATACCTGGTTTTTATACCACCAAAGTTGCATATACTGATGGACACTGGATTCCAGTTAATGATTCCGCCAGATAATTTGTTAGAAATTAGTGGAGAACCTAATTCAGTCATACATGAGACTTAACCTGCCCGGGGTTTCTGAATCATGCCTATAAGGGCCCCTTGACTGTATTGATGGCACATTTTATGGATTGATTTATGCCAATAACCTAACACCAACCTGTTACCTATGTTTGAACCCTGCCAATGGATTAAGTCAAATATGTTTTTGTGTGTGGGAATTTTCATGACCTAGGGATTGATGAAGGCACTTTTATCAACCATGTTGAAGTGAAAATAGGCAACACCCTTATTTCCGAGCAATAGTGGCAAGCAGATGCACTTTTCATGAGGAGTATGATTATATATTTTCAAAAGACTACAATGATTTTGGAATGGCAAAAGGAGTGCAGCATAGAATATTGACAGGCAAATCAACCTCCATCCTTGCTTGATCTTACAGAAAATCTAAACTGAAGAAGCTCAGGTGACAAAGGAGCTGAAGCAACTCCTGGACACTGGGCTTCTGAACCTCTTACAAAGCCCCTGGGCCTTGACCTTGATGCTTACATGGAAGAAGGATGGGAGCCACTAAGAAGTAATGGACTATCACCAGCTGAATGCCCACATGCAAAAGGACAGCTATCCATTGCACTGAACAGATGATTATATGTGGCTCTTGGCGGGTTCCCAATTCTTCCTCGCCATGGATCTTGCCAGTGGTAATTGGAAAATATAGCTCGCACCAGAGGATTAGATGAAATGTACCCTCAGAGCCTGTGAGAGTTATTCAAGCCTACAAGAATGCACTAAGGGCTATGAAATGCCCCAGCCAAATTTCAGAAGGCGATGGATGGCCTGCTGGGGGATTTGAAAATGTCCTGTGTATTAGTTTACCTTTTTTTAGTACTAGATGGTTGTATTAGTTTACCTTGATGACGTGACTGTGTTCTCCTGCACCTTTAAACAACATAAGGCTCACTTAAGAAGTATTTGAGCGGCTCCGCTCTGTTTTGCTGAAGTCTCATCCAGTCAAATACCAGTTCTGCCATATGAAAATAAAAATATCGGTCATAAGGTTAATTGGAAGATAATCTTACCAAATTAAACAAAGTGGTTGCAATAGAAAGGTTGACTTGACCCTACAGTTTACGTGACATCAAGGTTTTCTTCAAGATGGGAACATCTAGTACTAAAAAAAGGTGTTCTTCAAGATAATCAGCTATTACTAACAGTTCATCCCCACTTTGCCAAGCTTACTGAACTCCTGACCTACATGCTCCACAAGGAAGTTCCGTTACAATGGGAGGAAACTCAGCATCAAGCTTTTTTATTTTAAGGAAAGCGCTTGCAAGCACCATACAATAGTATATCCAGTGTTTGATAAGCCATTCATATTGTTTACTGATGCTATCAATGTGGCTGTTGAGGCAATTCGCATGCAACTTAATGCAAATCAAACGGATCATCCCATAGCATATATAGCAAAAACTATCTCAGGTAGAAAGAAATTATAGTGTAACCAGATGAAAGTTCTTATCTGTCCTACTTGCCATCAAGCACTTCCAACCTTTCCTATATGGAAATTATTTTACTGTGGTTAGGGATCATGCCTCCCTGTGGTGACTATAACAGATGAAGGACCCAGATTAATGAATAGCACTCTGGCCACTCAAACTCCAAAGCTATGACTTTTGCATTTGTCACCGAGCTGGGACAATATTAAAGCGCAAATGGTCTGTCCCGCTTGCCTGTATTAAATGTTTACACCCCTGAAGAGGATCAACTTTATGGACTCCTTAGAAAACCTTAAGAGTGGGGTCAAAAAAATTCTGCAGTTAAGCAACCATTAAAAAAGAAGGCTAATCAGACCCAAATTGAGGATGGGGTGCTGTACAAACATATTGGCATCTCTAGGCCGCCTTATGGCCGCCTGTCAGCCAAGATGGTGACCACCTTGGAGGGCCATTAAATGATAGGCATGGTGCCATCAAAAAAGCTCATCAATGGTTGCAAGAGCGCTGTTACTGTGAGGTGTTGATTATGGCGATTAAATACATCCTAGTTCCTGTCTCATTTGTGCTAACCAGGAAGCCTCCTGATCCTCTGTATCAACATCAGGTCATGGTTCCTACCGTTCCCTTTGCTACAGTCAGCATTGACGTTGTCAGTCTGATACCTATGGCGATAAATGGCCACTGGTATATCATACTGATGGATGATAAATTTACCAAATGAGTTTAAGACATCTTCATTACCACCTCTACTTCCATAGTGATCACCTCATTATTTCTAAAACAGGTCTTCATCTGTAACTGTAGCAAGAAGGTACTACTGTCTGATAATGGCACCAAATTAGTCTCCCAAGTAATTGTTGACCTCGAAGCCCTGATGCACTTACCCATCATTCACTGCTCCCTACTACCCCACAACTAATATAGCTGTGGAACGATAAAATGGGACTCTTGTCACTATTCTCTGCAAAATGGCTCACTTTAACAAGATGATGGAATGAGTACCACCCAGCAGTTCTATTGGCCTACTATGTGAGTTATCATCATGTTATACAAATGTTGCCATTCTGAGATATACGTCTGAGAGCTAATATTGCACTCTGCATTCAACCCATATTGGAGGCCTCTACACCAGAAAATCCTACACTAGTTATGCAAAGGCTAGATGATTTCTATACGCCTACAAACCCTAGCGGCTAAGTCTATGGGAACCATCAATCAACAAGATGTGGACGAGAAAACAAAAGCCAATTCTACCTGAGTAAAAGCTAGGGTATCTGGTATTATTCTATCACCATCAGCCAGGGGATAGTTTTCAAAAACTTGATATATTGTGGTCAGGGCCATATAGAGCAATATCATTGAGGCCCAGAGTACTCCATTACCTCTATCAAGTTAACTCCTTTGTAAATTGAGTCCACACTAGGTTCCTTCAGACCTATGTCCCTCCTCAGCAAGATCTTGAGGGGCAGTGTTGGGATTAATGAGAGTCATGACAGACCATATAAGAATTTATCAGCGGATACCTCACAATCTGCCAAAAGAAAAGTTATATTGCAGAACCTAACAAAATCACTACTAGTTCCAAATCCCAAATTGAGATGATGAAAGCTCAAACCTCACTCAAATTCACTAATACCATTTTTAAAGATTTACTAGTCAGGGATCTCCTAAAGTACCAATACCAATTGGGACTGATTGTAGCCAAACAAATCCTATGCATTCCACCAGTTAACTCCATAAATTATCATATTTCTTGATTTTTTATTTATTTGAGGCAAGCCGACCAGGGGACAAACATTACTGAAATAGAGAAAGAAAGCATTGACATGAAACCTGAGCAGGGTCAACTCTGTCGTAAAAAGTTTTTTTCACCTCCAGATTGAGACTCGGATTTTTCTGGTTATGTCATGAATAAAGGTTTTTGTGTTATTATACCTACTAACCGCCAATAGCTTCCTTCAGCTGGCACCCCAATAGATGTGTGAAGGGTGGGAATCAAACCCGCAACCTTCAGGTTGGTAGCTGTATGCCCTACCAACTCGCCTTCCACCCCCTTATTTCTTGATTTTCAAACCTCAATAAATTCTATGAGTTCTCCTAAATCCAAAAATAAAGGGATCTTCGCCTTTTGTTCATTTTTTAGTCTAATACATACTAGTGATTTGGTTTTTATTTAACAGAGATTTTCCTTGGTTTAGCAAAGTTATCAAGATACTTTGCTCTAGGGGCTCAATAGTCTGTTAGGTGATTACGCTGGATTATCAGCAACTAATACTTTTATAGCCTTTAAAGAACCCAGCCTTCACAGTTAATTAAAAATCTTAACGCCCACCTCATTCAGTCCAAGGTGGTGCCCCGTTTCCCCCTGGTGATCCCTTAAAGCAATATGCATCTCAGTATTCAGGTCAACTATGGGAATTTATTCCCATATAATGATAGAAAATCAATAAAATAGATCAGGATGTGATGCAGCCTGGCGGCTTTACCAGCTTCCTCCCCTATAAGGGGTATTTCAACTTCAGTTTCTTGAAAGGCTGATGCCACCACTGCGGCAACTGTGCCTTTGGGTTTCCAGGGATCCCTCTCCCCACCACTTTGACCTGGCTCACAGTAAACACAACTTTGGTGGTCCATTTTTCTGGTTTTCCCACTCAACTTCCCCCATGGTGCTCAACCAGGAGCTGATGGTTTGTTTGGAAGCCTAATGCTTCAACCTTATTCTTCAATTTGTGGTCTAAAATGGGGATACACACCTTGCTGGTCCTCAGGCGTAACTATAATTTTCCCAAAATTTTCAAAAATTTCTTTGTCAAATCCTAACCATGCCATCATCCCTTCTGCCCCCAACCATCCGTTCTGGGCCCACATTGAAGGTGGGTGTACCATCTTTCCGTCCTGTTTCAATTTGGACCACATGAAACGCAAATGCCCATCCCTTGCATCGTCTACCAGCTTTGAGACCACCTTTTCCAGCTTCCATTATGCTGCCAACCCTGCGCTTTTTTGTATGGTTTACTATCCTACCCCCTTCCCCAAATCCTGCTAATGCAGAAAATTCAATACCATCCAACAGGTCCCTCCTTCTCCCAGTGCCACATATGCTCCCACCAATCATGAACTATCTTGGACAGGAGTCTGATCCCATGCTTCACCAAATTCACCAATCCTCAAGCATAATATGATTCCCCTATTTGGTTCAACCAGAACCCTTGGGACTTATTGGCTGAGACGATGAATAAGGTAATTTCATTGCCCTATTCCCAGTCTAAATTGAGCGGTCCATGAATTCTGAATGGGACGCTCAGTGCCCCCTCTTTTTAAGCCCCCCAGCTGAGCGCTAATATTTTCCAAAGTGACCACCAACTTGCTGTGAAGAAGCTGCTACACCAGATTGTTGTCCCTTTTAACAAAGATGTTGCCAAATTGGTGATGTTGCTTGCAAAAAGTCTTTCTCCTACCATGTTACCCACACTGTCATTCTGGTAGTCAAGCATGGTATCAACCTTTTTAATTTTAATTTTATTTGAGGTGGGCTGAGCTGGGGATGATACCACACCGATGAAGGATGAAGGGGATTTGAATTAATGGGAAAGGAGGATAAAACATAGAATACCTCCATGCGCGGCGTATGATGGGCCAGTAACCATGGACCGCCTTGCTATTTGCTATCTCATTTTGGAGCATTAGTGCGCAACGCCAACACAGTCATAATTGTTTCCTACCCAAATTTTATTGACTGGGATCAAACTTGGGGAGGCAGTGGTAAAGGGTCATATTCTACCACCGGGTTATCCTCCCCTTCATGGTATAAACCTTTTTTTCAAAAAGCCAATGTTTTCATCTAGAAGATGGAAGTGGTAGCGCAAAATCCTAAAGCCAAAATTATACCTGATCCGAAATTGCCACATTCTCAAAACTTCCTACCATCTGCATTCAAGCAGAAAAGGCTTTGGCCCTCTATATAGATAGATTATTTTAACCAACACATTTCTTGAGCAACCACTTTAAAACCATAAACCACATATTGTCAATGGCCTTATGCCCTTACTTTTCACCTTGGCCCATGCTCTACTCTCAGAAGAGGAAGCTGCTTCTGAAGATGAGCCCCTATTGTAACTGGAGCTGTTTACTCTTAAAATCTTGTTGCTCACTTCAGCTCCCTTGTTTAACTTCACAGGTTCTTTATAATTTTGTTTGATTAAATTGAATGAATAAATTGGGACTATATTAATATGAAGACTATATTCAAGTTGAGTGTTCTTAAAGACACGTTGAGTGTAGAGTATAACGCTAAACTGGTGCTTAATCCTCATAAAAGTATCTATAAATCATATTAAAACTCTTCTTCTATTCTCTTTGCGATGAGCTGGCGGAGATCCAATAATAAAAAACAACTTAAGATATCCAATTCTTGCACTCTTATCCAAAGAGTAAACTGTACAACTAATGTATAAACAATTAAGTTTTATCTAATAATGATCTGCTTTAATAGAAAAACACAAGGCAATTTATAAGGAAATTTGGCGCCCAACTCTTATGTTGGCGTCCCAATTGAAAATGACAGCCGTAAATGATGAATTAACCCTCCAGAGTCATGCAAAATGAATATCTTTCTCATTTTTTAGTCGGGTTCTTCCCCCTAATCAAAATGCAACCTCTTGTGTTAAATAGAATAATGTGTCCCAACGTCTTCACTCAACCCAAGCAATTCACCCTTATCATGTTAATAAACTGCTTAGCTAATGGGGCCCTTACCTATAAACAGCGGGTTGTGATACCCAAAAGGGTAAATTTTAGTTGCTATCAAGGCGTTGTCAATCACCTAGCAACTCCTAAAATCCTTTAGCCGATTGCTGAAAACCTGATTGTCTCCAACAAGCAATTTAATTATCAAACCCTTAAATAGACAACCTTAACTTTTATTGTTTGGTATAATTGCCAATTAAACATTATCAATCCAGCGGTCTAAAACTCAGCATATCAATAAATATTTTTTGAGATATTTCTCCAAACAATAGCTATCACGTGCAATGATAACTTCAACATCCACTAGCGGGATTCAATCCCTATCAAATAATCAGATACTACAATATTCTGATTAAGCTGGGTAATGTGGGAAAAAATCCCAACATATCCCCTGCTTGAACAGATTATCCAGCAAGGGAATTTTTGGAAGCAGATGTCACTTCGTTTCTGGCCTGAAACCACCATCAGGATTTAAAGCATAATTTCTCTTAGTCCATCTCCTCTTCCCTCACTCAATGTATCTCTGGATACTCCTTCTTCTTAGCGAGTTACCCTTCTGTTATCTTCTTGCTCCCCCTCTGCAGAGCATATCTCCCAAGACTTCCTGCTGAATCAGACCAGTTAAGTTATTGTTACCAACACTGCACTCTGAAAACCTATATAAAACCCAGGATGTGTTCCCAATGGCTCCTCGCCATTCAACCTGTACCAACCCTAGGATGGGTTCCAACAACTCTCTCATCTTTAACAATGTCCTCATTCAGCTTCCTGAGTCTTGTTCTCACATCCTGGGACTACTCATGGAGGACCCAGTTTCAACCAGAGCTGTTCCTACCAATAACTCTTGATAGGGACTCCTTCCAACGGATCTAGTTTTAGCCTGTCCTAATCCTTCCAAATGCTTGTTCACTCAAGCGCCTCAGGACTTTTTCCTGGCGGGTTCAGTAGCAACCTGATATGGTCCTGTTGATAATTGCGGTTTTCTCCATTATATCTCATCCCCTTCCTTATCACTTTGGCATGTGGGATCACCGCCAATGCTCATAATTGCAGACAAAGTAAATTCTTAAGTATTATATATATAATTTGCATTATTTTTCTATGATTTTTTTCTTTTTTCTTTTTTCTTTTTTTATACTTTTTATTCATGTTTTTTATCTTTTATCATTTTTTTAATTTCATTTCTTTTCCTTGTATAATTTAGATCTTTTGTTTTTGGCATTGGTTGCTGACCCTATTATTCAGATTAATTCTGCTGACAGATCTAGAAACAATTTTTTAATCGTAAAGATTGTTCTGATAACATTAAATTCATCTAAAGTTTTTATTTAAAAACTAACACTAATTACTATGAACAATTCAAACTGAAATTTTTGATAATAACACAGGAGAGATGGGCGTATTCGACAATTACTAATTAAACTGGGCAAAAGTTTTAACAGGCAATGGACATAACAGTGCACTGAAGGGCAAGAAACGCCTGGAGGGGGACCAGGAAACAGGGCCACCAAGAATCCATAAACTGAGGCACCACCCAGGTTCATGGAGTTCACCATGAAACATAACCAATACATGAAAATACAATATAACCAACCCATATTGAAGGTAGAGCACAGGCTCTAACTCTACCTAGGGGTCAAGTATACAACTCTGTGGGAGAAAGTGTTTGAGGCACAGGCCTCCTTATTCCCCTACGCAATGTACATTAACATCAAAATGGTCCCACGCAGTTGGGTCAGTTTGGGCTTTAAGACTGAAGGAGATGCAGACACCACTGCAAAAGTATGCATCCAAGTTGCCTTCCTGAGGGCAAATGAATTGTGCGCACTGTGCGCATCAAATGGGACAAAGTGAACACTTGTTCATCTCCTTTGACTCACTCCCCACCACCCTCCCCTGAAAGCAACTAGAGGAGGAGCTCTGATCTGGACTCAACCACTATGGAGAAATTAAACAACTCAAATTACAACGGTTTCACCTGATGCTGAACCTGTGCACAGGAAAGGCAATCACCATGATCCACCCGCTCCCTGAGGTAGCCGCAGACCTCAAAAGAATCCCATATAAAGCGGAGTTTCTTCTCTCAAATGGTAAAGTGTCAGAGCTTTTCCGCATCACACTGGAACATGCACCGCCTATCTGCAACTACTGCACCACATTGATGCACAAGGAACATGCATGCCCCATGAAGGAGGGCATCATGGCCCCAGACTTCTGCAATGACACCATGGACGAAGATGTAAAATATGGTAAAATTACTGACACCAACCAGACTTCCAATGGGGAGAGGATGGGCACTACCTCATCATAGATACAGTAACACCCAAAGCACGCAAAATGCTGCAGAAAGCCCACAAGCGGGAAGAAGCCAAGGCTACTTCACTTGCGACCTCCACCATTGACCCCAGAAAATTCAAGATGACGTAGAGGAAATCAGCTGAGCTAACCAATCAGAGAAGCACGCCCAAAATGAAAATTTTCAACAATGTGACTGAATTACTAAATATTATCAATCAAGTGAACTTGTCAGAACAACTTGGCTCCACTATAGCGTTAAAGTGGGACCCAATTCTCCAAATTTAAACCCCAAAACCATAGAAACAAATCAATGCACTACCCTAGCCTATAATGAGTCATGAGTGGGAAAATCTGCCACAAATTACATGAACCACAATACCCACGAGAAATTGACACAGGGTATGGAATCAGAAAATACCACAGAATATACTGGCCCAGTAACATGAAGCAGGGATAGCAAAAAGGGCGTTGGTTGTGGGCCAGGCGGCCCTCCCAACTGCTCCTGAGGTGCCACGGGCACCTCAGTGACATTAGGACGCTAAACATCATAGGAGCCAGAGCTCATGAATCCCAAGCCAAAAAGCTGGACTTCCTGCGAAAACCCCCTGTAGATATCTTGGACATCCAAGAAACCCACTGTCTACAGGGGGAAGAGGGATCCTGGTCATCTAGGGTCTCACCATCCCTATCAGTATGGACAACAAACTTTGAGGTGGTCATCCAAAATAACAAAAAACTAAAAATCACAAACTCCTCCTCATATTTGCACGGTCACATCCTGTTACAATGGTCATAAACCAAGAGGACACAATTTTGATATCATGCATCTACGCACTGTGAACCACAGCTGAGAGGAAACAATTCCTAGAAACCATCCCAACACTCGCCCTCCCACCAGATACCATCCTGCTGGGTGACTTTAACTGCTGGGATAGCCCCAACATAGACCAATGGCCTAATCCCAGGGGATACCCACTGGGCACATTGAGTTCTGTGCAATAAAGGCATCCCTATGCCTACATGATACCCTCCCACCAGATCACCACTCCTTCCCAACATGACCCGCCCCAACATATGCAAGGGAACGCTCACCTCAACGAGCCGCATCAACTACATCCTCGCACTGAAAACCTACCATTCAAACATCTCCAACTTTACAAAAAAATCAATTTCTCTGACCACTGACTCATTTCAGTGCAGCTCTCTCCAACCAAAACTCCAACACAGGCGTCAAACTGGAGGAAGCTACACCCAGAAAACATAAAATCGCCCAAAATATCTGACTGAGTTGAACATGAGGCCACAAACCCAGAATTCACAACCCCATTAATATCAGATCCCAACAAACCCTGGGCAAATTTCAAAACCAAACTAATAAATAAAGCTCATCACCTCACCTCACATAAGTACACCACCAACACAGCCACAATCAGGCGCACCTTGGCTGAACTGGACTACCTCAAACTCAACACCCCAAAATCCAGCTACAGCCCCAACTGGGGGCACAAATGGGCGGAAATATCCGCCCGCCTAAACGCTCTCATTTTCAAACACCAGTACAGAATCAAGGTATCAAGAAAAGGTAAGTTCATAAAAGAAGGTGAAACCTGCTCAACGTACTTATTCCACTAATTTCACTCCCACTGCAGCCAGCCCGCATGAACACAGGTCTGTAAAGTTGATGGCACTATGGCAACTGACCAATGGAGGTCAATATGAAAGTACACAACTACAAACTGAACTATATTGTGACACCCCAACGGACCCCCAAAATCAAAGATTTTATACACACTGCTGGGATACAAAGCACACTGCCGGACTACAACCTCCTAAACATAATAACACAGGAGGAGCTCTGGGACACAGTCCGCGATGCACCTTGTAGGAAATGCCCAGGGCTTGATGGGATACCATAAAAATTTTATAAGAAATGTTTCAAGAAAATCGCCCCCTCCTCTTAGCATCAATGAATCAGTGCCTGCTGAAGACCCTCCTCCTGCCTGGTGGCCAGGACTCTTTGTCATAACCCTGTTCAAAAGAGTGACAAACTGACCTGGCCAACTGGCGTCTAATTGCACTATTCAACACTGATAAAAATTTACTCACAAAAAATTTAGCAACCAGATTAGTCACAATAGCCTCCAATATCCTGTCACCCAATCAGTTTGGATCATACCAGGGCGTTCAATCAGGACCAATATACACTCCGTCGCCAACATGTCAGTCCAACGCAACTGGAGCCCTAGTATTCCTAGACAAAGAGATGGCATACAACTGCGTTAGCTGGCCATACCTGAAGGAACGCCTGAGCGCCTTCAAACTCCCACCCAGATTCATAAACTGGGTGATGCTCCTTACAGAATCAGCATCCATGGCTATATGCGGCCCTGGCTTTCTAAACAACAAAATCATACCACGCAGAGGGCTTAAACAAGGGGACTTCCTCAGCCCGCTGCTGTACAACTTCAGCTTTAATATATTCCTTTGCATTGCTGACTCACGCCTCATGGGCATAACTGCATAAGGCCAGTCACCAGTCAAGATACTAGCCTTTGAAGATGACTGCATAACTTGTATAGCTAACAACAATGATGCCCAACAACTGGAACGCACAATAGAGGAATATTCATTGTGAGAAACGCATTTCTCAACAAAAGTAAAACAGAAATAATCCCCTTAGGCAATTATAATAACAACTGGGCCACAACACTCAAACCTCACAGCCCCCATTAAGGAACAGCCCTATCATCCTTTTCTTCACATCACCTCCTTCAACCAACTTGTCCGCCACCTTGGGGTATGGCTGGAGACAGGGGGTTACGCCAATGAGACAATGGAGGACAACCTACTACAGCGGATGTCCACCCATGTCACCTCCCTTAATGGAAGAACCCCAGGACTAATGAGGCGAGTAAAAGCTGCCAACTCACTCATCCTCCAGATGCTGTGGTTCCCCACACACGCAATATTCTTCTCACCTAATTTGATGTCCTCAATCCGTGCACTTATACAGAGATAACTGTGGCCTGGGACCCAGCCACCTGTACAGGTGGAAACACTCTTTGGCCCACGCTCCAGTGGAGGCATGGGCCCAATAGACTTTGAGGTCCACGTCAACTGTATATTGGGCACCTGGATAAAGGAAGTCCTATCCCCAGACCTCCCGCAACAATGCTGGTCCAGAGCGGTGAGAGCCAACTTTGCACAGGCGCTCAAACTATCCAACCCACACACCCCGTCCAGCCTGCTCACATACCTTGCAAAACACCCCAACTCAGCAGGCCCTCATGGAACTCCCCCTCACTTCAAACGCCTCCTCCGCACCATTTGGCAAATGGGGTGGTCCATCACACTCACAGGCATGAGACAGAGAAGGGGAAGGCCCAGAGCCCACTTCATACTAAGGAACCCAGAGGACCACCCCCAGAGTGACACACACGACGTGACCCCAGTCATTTCAAGAATTGACTACCTGGATTTTTTAGACATCCCATATTATCTCACATCACAGAAGACAATATGGAGGCTAACACATTATCGGCTCTTCCATCCAAGAATAAGAGCTAACACATGGCGTTGCTAAGAAGAACTTACAGAACAGCAGATCGCTTTAACTCTCTCCATGCAGAGTGCGCAGTGTGTGGAGGGGATGGCACCCTATACCACCGCTTAGAAGCATGCTCCCATCTAGAGCCATATGGCGGGAAGTTGCACGCCCGCTAAGGACCCAAAATAACCAGGAATTATCAATCTCCAGGAGCCTCCTCATGCTCCAATTCAAATCCCCAATACCAACTACACTCCGCTCCCTGATAGTAACCATTGCAATGTGGACAATACACACCATAGCACTGGAAGCTTTCAAGGGAACTGTACCCACCATCCGTGGGACAATCAACAGACTCCACCTACACCTATTGGAACACTTCCAAGCCTGGCTATATATGTACATGAAGCTGAGGCAACAAAGGCTCATTGAGACATGGTTCCCAGTCTGGTTTCTGCACATGGACCCCTTCCTCCACACCTGCTCCATAATAGGGAAACTCTCTCGGAGTAGCATACTTAACCCTCAACCCCCATACCTGGCAGTACCAGCTGGCAACAGGGGTAGCTCGTCTACACTGGGGTGCCTAATTTAGTTACACTTCGCCTCCCCCTATCCCATTATGTACTTCAGTATTGCCCTTCCCCTGGTCAGCTTACCTTGGTTAAATAAAAACATTAAATTAATCTAACATATAGCTTGAATTGATAATCTTTAGACTAGGCATTTCGTGCTTTCTTATTAATTGACTGCTACTGGGTCAAGCAATTTCTTCCACAATCTCTGGAACAAATGGCTTCCATTTTTGACTTATTTCTCTTAATAGCATTTATCTTCAGTATTACTTGAAATATTCATTATTTAATATAGGATTGAGCAACTTCATTCATAAAATTTGGAATGATTGTCTTTCCTTTTGACCTCATCTAATGTCTTGTACATTGGGACTATCAAAGGTGACCCAGTTGCAACCTGAACTGGTCCTGAAACTACTTCATTTCTTAGCAGAACTTATGAAGAAAATGTTCTCTTTCAATACAGATTGTTTTTCATCTAGACTGCAAGGCCTTTCCCCAATTTTTTTTACTGAGGTAAGGCTACCAGGGGATGGACAATACTGAGCTCAGAGGAGCTAACTTTAACTTTTCCTCAAATTTTAAGCTTCTTCTTTATCCTCCTGAAGCAGCACAAAATTCACATTTCCTTTTGAGTTCTTCTAATCTTAGGTTGGAATTATTCCCCAATAAAGGGTCTGAATTAATTGCACAGACAAATCTGAAAGTGATTTCTTAATCACACAAATTAGCAAGGAAACGTTTACCTCATCAAGATAGGGTTTGACTAAATCTTCAGTGCTTTTGGATGATATGACAATTCTATTATCTATTAAACATATGACCAATTAACCTTTATGATTTAAGGGTATATCACCTTTGCTTTTGCTTGGGTATTGCATTAACATCCAAATGGACCACCTGACAAAGCAGATCAAGTAAACTCATCCCACAAAAAATCAGAGATATTAATGCCATCCTTCATGATATCTGGGGGAACAGGGTTAATTGCAGTGCTAGATTGTTCCCTATCTAGACTGAGGGTCCTTTTCCTAACTCTTGACCAGTATTTATGCTTTATTAAAGCAAATTGCTTTCTCACCATTTTCTTATTACATTGAGCAATTATATGTTCGATTTTCCCACATAAATAACAACAGAGTGGAGATCTATCCATTCATTTCTGCTCTCAAGATTTTTTCCCAGCACATTTCAATTCTGAAGCTCATTAATAGTCTCAGAAAATTTCATAATATTCTGGCCTTGGTCTGAATCACTGAAGGCTTGGTTTGGTGCTTCAGGGTCGCTCATAGCATCTTAAGATGGTCCAACATCTATTAGGTAAAAGTCTGGTTTACTAGTGCTGATGCTATTGTTTGATGCAACTTAAACTAGGGATAAAGGAAACTTGCAAGTCTATGCATACATCAAAATCAGAAAGTACTTTTGCCCCTGCTAGGATCTGTGATTCCTGGTAAAAATGATTGGCAAAAGCAGTCAGGGTCTCATCTTTTATGAACTGGATCCCTTAAACTTCTGTTTACAGTTTGTCATTCTCTCAGGACTACCATATTCAAGCATAATAGATCCCTTGGCATCACTGTAGGACAATTTGTCTCCATTAAGTTGAATAACACCAGATTCTGATTATCAGCGTCCAAGCAGTTCATGACAGTTACTGCATTTGTCAGTCACTAAATCCAAACATTGTCATTTTGAATAAACGGAAAAACTCATTAGCGTTATGCTGGTGGAAGGTGGGAAATTTTGGTGTGCCCAAAATTTTTCTGAATGTCCAATGACAGTAATTACCTTAATATGTCTTGATTAAAAATTATATGTTTATTCAGGAGTCCTTTCTGAAATGGCAGCAAATGATCTGGGCTTATTTTAGTGGCAATTCCTTCATGACTGGAATTTTTTTGTAATGTCTTCAGCTTCATTTTCCTCCAAATAAGTGCAATTGCATTTGTAATTTCCAGCTCATCTATCTGCTTCAAAATGTTTTTTATCTCCTTGAATTCAGTAAAAGTTTTCTTGATACGCTTTGTGATCAGTCTTCAGGAATAAATTTCCTTGATAAGTTCACCATCATTCTTTTTTAAGGAGGTTATTAAGTTGGCGATATACTTGAGATATGCCATTGGAGTTTCACAGGTTGAAACCCACTGAGCAACGGACAAAGGGTATAATAATTGCTGTCTATTAAAGAACCTTAATAAACTTTTATATAATATGAGACAATTGCATCAACTGTACTACTTTATTTAAAATAACATCACTAGTAGACTCTTTCTGCTTTCAATACCCTTCTTCTCCCTATCCACTCTCTTTTTCTCTATTCTCAAAAAAGACCCCCTTCTTGTCTTCTCATCCCTTTCATATCTTTGTCACTTTGGTCAATTATGATCCTTCAGCTTAGCAATTAATTAATTGGTGGGACTTGTCTGGTTCTGCCTCAATATTAAGGCTCCAGTGGAATTCACTCTATTTGCCAAACTAATATCACCTCTCTTGAATCACTTTAAGTTGACATAATTGACTATCCAAGTTTAAATCCCCTTCAGCGATTTATATACATTCCCTCCAAAAAATTTATGACTTATTGGTCAGTCATACCAAATTTCTCAACATTACTCCCCTTGACTGGATGATAAGTCTCTTATTGTTTATAAGGCCGCAGAAACTTAGCATGTACTTGGTTGATAATCCAACCACCCACAGGTTCCTTAATGGTGTAGACATCAATTTTTAATCTTCTCAATTATTTCAAATGGTCCAGTCCATATGTTAAAAGCTTTTTCCTCCTTCCAGAACCATGTTGGTCATGGAACAAGACAATCTCCTACAACAAACTGCAGGAGCCCACTACGTCTTCTTTGGTAATCCGCCTGATCATGAATCTTCTTAGATAAACTAGTGAATATGCTTCAGTTTGAAGTTTTATCAGAGTGTATATTAAGTTAGTCAAATAGCGCTGGGGTCTACTCCGCCAGTATCCTCCAAACAGGAATAAAACAATACTGGAAAAGCCAAATATCTTCCATAGAGTAGTTGAAAGGGACTTTTTCCATTAATGAATGATAGCTAGTATAATTATATAAAGATGGTGGTGGATAGCAGGGTACTCCAGTCGGCGGGCTGATCATTTACCAGCTTATAGAGAATGTTTACCAAGGTTCTGTTGACCCGTTTGACCATCCCATTGGATTCAGGGTAGTATGGGGTAGTTGATACCCCATGGATGGCCATTAACTCATTCAACTTAGGAAGGAAATGCAATGTAAAATTTTTTCATTGTCCACGAGAATAATCTGCAGACAGCTATGTCACCGTATGGCGCACTCCATAATAAGTTTAGTGGTGGTTACAGCCCCCCTAAATCTCTGATCTCTCTTGCTTCCATCCACTTGGTCAAGTGATCTATGGATATGAGTATATAATTGGTCCAATTCGCACCCATCATCAGAGGGCTCATCACATCAAGGGAAACAGTGTACCATGAAAAACAGGGCTTAACTTGCTGATAGGTAGTTTTCTTTGTGAAAAGATTTATTCATTTGACACTAGTGACAACAAGCAACCTTCTCAAGCGCATTGTAGCGCATGCTCTCCCAACAGTAGCAGGGTCACAAAAACTCCAATGTTTTCTGCAACCTTCATGACCTACCGTCCTTTGTGCATCCAAGATAATCGCTGGACTGGTGGAGGGTTTTGGGAAGCTCAGTATCAACTCATCAATTTACCTAAATATAATTCCCCATTGCACAAGAAGTTGTTATGGCGAAGTCCATCTAAAGCTTTGATTACTTGTGGCATCTCATCGTAATATGCCTATTTTAATCTTCTCATACATTATGTCAGCCAAGTCCACTGTGATAGTGAACGTTGGTAATTGCAAGAGATAGTCCAAATCCTGATGTTCTGACCATGGCTGGTGTACTATATCAAAGTCATATGCTTGGAGCTTCAATACACCCATTGTGCAAGCTGTCCTTCAGGTTTCCAAGATTCTGGAGACAACGCAAGGATGAATGATCCATTACTACTTTGAATTTCACCCCGTGGAGGTATACCCAGAACTGTTTATATGCATATATCACCGCTAAGAACTATCACTCAGTCATGGTGTAATTACGTTCATGACAGTTTAAGCTTTGTATAAAAAATTGTAACAGGGTGCTCCACACTGTTTTCATCCTTCTGGGACAACACTGCCCCTATGACAGTAAGTATAAGCATACGTTTGCACAATAAATTACTTTTCAAAATTATAATATTGCAAAATGAGGAGCATTAGCCAACACGTACTTAAAGCACTAAAAACGTATTGACAACGTTCAGTCCAGTCAAAGGTGGCGTTTTTCTTTAATAACTAAATAGAAGAGCCCCAACACAGCTGAAATTGGAAATGAACTACTGGCAGTACCCAGCCATCTAAAAACACCTGGATATCCCGATTATTACCTGGCTGAGTCATCTTATGCATGGCTTCCACCTTTGCTAGTCGAGGTTTAAGCCCTTTGGCGTTTATCACAAACCTGAGATATTCTAATTGCTCATAGAAAAAGTGACACTTATGCAGCTTGATTTTTATGTTCATTTCATCAAGTCAGCGCAACACTTGTTCCAAGTGGTCGAGATTCTCTGTAAACATCCTTGAGAACACATTTATATTTCCACGGTAAACTAGAATACAAGACAGCTTCAGGTCACCTAAGATGGTGTACGTAGCCCGCTGGAATGTAGCCAGGGCGTTGAACAACCCTTGGGGCAGACGTGTGGGCTGGAACAAACCCTTTAAGGTTATTATGGCGCATTTTTTCCGTTCCACCACCAGCAACTTGATTTTCCAGTATCCTATATCAAGTTCATGGCAGAAAAATAGTTCAACCCTCCCTGCCAATTTTAATACATTTTAATGCGTGAAAGCAGATATGAATTTTTCTTTGTGACACTATTAAGCTTTTTGTAGTCTATGACTACCTGTTTAGTGCCAACTTTCTTCTTAACAATTAGCACCAGAGATTCCTAGGGACTATTGGACGGCTAACATCCCTTGCTTGAGCAATTTATCTACCTCATAAAAGACAACTTCTTCCACAGCTTTAGAGCACCAGATGGGTGTGCCCAAATGGGAAAGTGGTCTCCCATGTCTACCCAATGCTTAGATTTATGTGCACATCCCAAGTCATGGTAATTGGATGAAAATATCCCCCCAATATTTTCAAGCAGAGCCATCGCCCTATCTTTCTGTTCCTCCACATCCCAGATAGAGTCTCACGCAGAACCACTATCATCACGCTGAAGGAGGCCTTTACAGTTAGGCTGAGGTCCTCCAAAGACCCAAAATTGTGAATAGGGTGGACTTATCAATTGGAGTCAGATGTAAACAAGCCACCAATTGAAGCCTTTGGACCATCATAGACTCTGTCAATAAACTTGATATAACTGGATGATAAGCTATACATTCTGGTGGATTGTAAATTAAAGCCAAGGTGAGCCTCGAAGTTGAGTGAAAAATTATATTTAGGTTTAAATTTATTGTGGGGAAGGCCGACCATGGGATGGACACTTCCGAATATGACTCAGACGAGACAAAACTTAGTACCAGGGGAGGCACCCCAGAGAAGCGATGCTATCTCTTGTTGCCAGCGGGAACGCCACTTATGGGAAGGGGGAGGGAACGTGTGTAGGGGACGTAGCCACTATTGAGCATGTGTGGAGGAAGGGGTCTGATTTGATGAACCAGACTGGGAACCAGGAGGAGACCAGCTGTTGGCGACGCGGTGGGAGATATCCAAACATCCACGCTTGAAAGTGATCCACCAAATGAGACTGGAATCTGTGGACAGCTTCAGGGAGGGTGGGGATGGATCTAGCGATGGCATCCAAGAAAATCGTGTGGATAGTCCACATGGCGATTGCAACCACCAGAGCATGGAGGGAGGGTGGGAGGGGGAGGCCATTGATGAAGCAAACATATCTCTTGACAGACTGAAGGGATGTGTTTGATCCTGGCCTAGCAGACGTTGGACTTCGCGCCATATTACTTTAGAGGTGGGGCACTTCTCCAGGCGGTGGAACAGCGTTCCATACTGGCCACACACGACACAGGATGAGTGTAAAGCATTAAAGCGCTCAGCTGTACGATACACCCACCTCAGGCAGCGCCACACATGGGAGCGGACTTGAGGTTGCAACATAGGATGGTGTGCGTATTTCCAGATAGTCTTTTGGGTCTCAGTGGAATAAGGGATGTCCATCATGTCCAGGTAGTCCACCCTGGATAGGACTTGGGGTCGAATGGGGATCACGCCATCATGGATGGGTAGCCCCTGTACCTCTTGTGTGAACTGAGGAGAGGGGCGGCCTCTTTGGGTTGTATGTCCACTAATACGAATTCTCCACTCTGCGCTTCGCATGGAGAGTAGGATTCGTTTGTAGTGGGTTTTGGTCCCGTGAGGACCTGTGGCCGATGTGTGTGATGCGAGGTATTTCATCAGGGAGTGGGGGTTTGATGGATTGTTGAGGCCCAAGGCTCGGGAGAAGTTGGAGTGGGCCGCGCGGGACCAGTGTTGGGATGGGAGTGTAGGAGCAGTGATGGCCGCGATCCAGGTGCCCAGGATCTTGGCGGCATGGGCTTTTAAGTCAAGTAGGCCCATGCCACCATGATGATGAGGGCCAAACATGACCTCTAGCCGTACTGGTGGAGGGCGGCCTGACCAAAGCCAACCTTGTAGCAAAGCATACAGGGATTTGAAGAAGCTTGGGGAGAAGGGGATGGCGTGGGCTCCGAACCAGACTTTGGATAGGAGCATAGAGTTGGCAAGAACAACCCTGCCAGTGAGGGTAGTAGGGTGGGCTCTGAGAGAGGCGATTCGCTTCGTCATGTTGTCCAGTATATGGCACTCCATTACTGCTGACGCGTATCCACCTGCCTCCATCCACACGCCCAGATGGCGTACCAGTCCTATGGTAGGTCGTGGCACAAAGGGGAGCACCAGTGGAGCGGTGTGTGTTGAGTTAGTAAGGCGTGGACGTGGGCGAGCAGATGGGCCGGGTTGGGAATTACTTGCTGGGGCCCAGCAGTTCTGAAACCGACCAAGGAGGATGATTTCAGTTTTGGAGGCGTTCAGTGCCGCGTTGCTTACCCGGGAATATTCCTGGATGAGGGCTTCAAGCGCGCGTGCATCTTTGTTATTAGACACCCCCACCACGCAATCATCTGCAAATGCCATCATCTTGACTGGGGTTTGGCCTGGCACATGGACCCCAGTGAGTTGGGCATTCACATTTCGCAGTAGTGGGTCAAGGCTGAAGTTGTATAAGAGTGGGCTGAGGGGTCCCCTTGTCGCAGGCCCCTTTGAGGATGGACTACTTCCGTTAGGAAACCTAGGCTGCGCACTGCCATTGTTGCAGATTCCGTGAGCAGCATCACCCAGTTAATGAAGCGGGGAGGTAGGCGGAATTGTTGGAGGCAGGCCCTAAGGTATTCCCAGTTTACTCTATCATAGGCCTTTTGTTGGTCCAAGAATACAAGTGCACCAGAGGCTGTGGACTGACACACATTAGCCACAGAGTGCACGTTATCCCAAATCGACCTTCTGGGGATGAAACCAAATTGTTCTGGGGAGATGGTGGCAGATGCTACAGTCCCTAAACGGTTAGCCATGATTTTGATTAAAATTTTGGTGTCTGTGTTTGTTAGAGAAATGGGGCGCCAGTTGGCTAAGTCTAGCCTATCCCCTTTCTTGAAGAGTGTGACCGTAAAGGCCTCATGTCCACCTGGTAGGAGGCGTGTTTCCAACAGGCTTTGGTTGAGTGAGGCTAGCAGCAATGGGGATATATATTTAAAATATTTTTTGTAGAACTCATATGGAATGCCATCTGGGCCTGGGCATTTTCGGTTTGGCGTACCACAAATGGTAGTCCATAATTTGTTTGGAGTAATTAAATTCATATTTTTCCGGGTATCAGAAAATGGTGCGGATATGAGCTCAGTCAAGAAATTCTGCCATTTCGGCCAGCTGAATTGGTTCAGCTTGGTATAACTTGGAGTAGTTTCTTTGCATTTTGATTGCCACTTTGGCCAGTGTGTCCACGATAGAATTATCTGATCTTTGCACCTGTGTGCAGGCCACACTCTGGCGTGGTGCAAAATTTTTTTGAAGAAGTATGCGGTGCACTTGTCACCTTTAGTGATGCGTGTGGCCCTGTATTGGACACAAACCCAATGTTTGTGTTGCCTTTCAAGTGCGTTGAGGTGGGCGGCTGCCTCCGCCCACTTCTGGCCCCATGCAGGGCTATATCCTGTGGCTGGAATGTTGGACTCCAAGTGGGCCAATTCTGCCAGTGTGCGCAATATAACCGCCGATGTGGCTCATGAGCGTCTGGATGAGAGATGGTGATAGTGGCAGATGGTGTCTTCTCTGGAAGTTGCCCATGTGGAAATGGGGTCCACGCAAAATGGTGCAACAAACGATTTTGCCAAAGTTGCCTCTTCCACCCATGTGGAAAATCCTGGCGACGCGAGCTCTGGGGGCGGATTTTGCACCAATGTGGGGCCTTTGCAACTGTGATGGGTAAGTGGTATGTTATCAAGACCAGTCAGTGGTTGGAGAATTCTATTTTTGTTGCTTTGAAGTGGGAGATGTGGGGTTGGAATTTCGCCAGCACTAGAATAAGGTTGATGCGGGTCATGGACCTTAATTTGCTGTTGTGGATGTGGGGATGCATCATGTTTTCGAGCAGTGGGGCATGTCATGGCAGCACATCCATTAACCCAAGGGTGGCTTTTAGAACGCGTAGTTCTACGTGACCCTGTGGGGCGTGGGGTGAGGGCGGCCACCAGTCCGTTGGTGAGGTTAGCCAACAGTTCATGTCGCCAATTAGGAAAGAATTGGGGGGTAGCGGGAGGGATTTGACCAATGAGAAAAATTCCTGACGCTCATGTGCACCATTTGGGGCATAAATGTTGACAATTGTGTGTGCAACATCGGCCCATGAGAAGGTGACAACGAGCACTCAGCCATTTAGGAATTTTTCTGAAGATGTAAATTTGAAAAAATTGTTTTTCCAAATTAGCACCCCACAGTGCTTTGACCAAAAGGATAGGGATGGTAGGAGCATTGTTTTCCAAGCTTCCTCAGAACCTCATGGACAGTGGGACTCCTGGATGGCCAGGATATCCACGGGTAAATTGTTTTGTAAAAAACTCAGTTTCCTAGCCTGGGACGGGGAGGCCTTGAGTCTGGCGATATACAGCATCCCTAGAGTAAAGGTTTCCCCCATCGCACCTTAAGTGCGAGGGGGTGGGCCCCCAGGTCCACCAGCCTCTTCCAGGTCCCCACGGGCTTTCACAGCAGCGCGGGTATTAGCAGCAACACTATTGGGGTTTTTGTTAATTTTTGCAGAAAGAGTCGCGTTGGCTTTGGCCTTCACTTTTTGTTTTCCCGACGTCAGACGAATTTTTTGTGGTGCAGATAAGTTCGGTGCACCGTTGAGTGGGGCAAAAAAATTTTTTTTTGGTTAAGATAGGTCCCAAGTCAGTTTTGACCGGGGCTTGGGTGCAGCGATTGGCTGAGATCAAATCTCCCATCAGATCCTCAGATTGAGTGGCCCATTTGGCATGGGCCTCCCAATCTGATTGGGTGATGGATTCCCAAGTTGCTTCCACTGCAAAGGTCTCCATGTCCTCCTGGCGTTGTGAGTGTGGGATGGTGGTGGTGGCCTTGGCCGCTTCCTTGGCCGCGGTCCTACAGGCCTGCTTGGCCTTCTTCCACTCCTGCGGGGAGATGGGCTTTACCAATAGGTAGCAGCCTTGTGCTCCCCACGAGGAAAGCCTCCTTGGTGCTTGCGGTTGGTTCATAGTGCGCCTCTCCACTGGCCATGGCCGCCGAGGGGTGCTCTTGGAATGTGACGCCCTCTTTAATGGGGCATGTGTGCGCCTTATGGCTGAACGCGTCACAGTGGGTGCAAATGGGGGGCGCGCTGTCCACGGTTACCCAGAATGGGTGGGTGGTGTGCCCTGCAATGTCAATAAAGGTGGAGTGCGGGATCTGGGTTAGGTCCTTTGCAATCTCCTCGGTTGGGGTCAGAACTGCGATGGCTTTGCCAGTGCACAGGTGTGGCATCAGCGTGAAACGTTGCATTTTGAAAGATTGTATTTCGCCGTATATGGCGAGACCATCTTTCAGGTGTTGCTCCAAAATGTCACGTTTTACCGTAGTGGGCAAAAAGTCAAATGTGAGGAAAATTTGGTTTGATTTTGTCCATCTGGTGCGTTTAGTTTTGATGACCCATTGCCCTTCGGAGAGGTTGACCACTATGCGCACTGCTGCAGCCTTGTCTGCTTCTATTTTGCTTTCAAAACCTAGGTCCAGCCAACCACATGACATCGAGTGAGGTGCAACGTACACCGCGGTCGGGGAAAATTTTGTGTACATCTTCACAAAATTTTTCCCATAGGACCATTTTTTGGATGTCCAGATACACACGGAATCCAAATTCCACTGACAAAAGTGGCTGGGAATGTGGCGTGTTGATGTACTGGTTGCATCGTGCTTGCCACACGAGTATCTCCAGGGAAATTGTGACCACCAGTTTTTTTAGATTTTTATCTATTCTGCCGGATTCTCTGGGGCGTTTTTGAACGTTAGAGGCCGTGGGCCTTCCGCCTGCTCCTCTTGCCTTTCTTGCCCAACTGCTCCCAGACATGGGCGCAGACTAATCCCTCTATGAGATTATCAAACTAGATTTAGTCTTGAATTGAATGGGTTGCAAAAGTGTTTGCAACGAGAAAGAAAAGTCCTTTGAGTGGAAAATTATATTGATATGAAGAAAATTAATTTGAAATATCAATAGTTTGGCGAATCAAGGGAACTACACCAAAACCTCAAGATAGATAAAAACTCCGCTAAGGGAACTAATAGGAGATTACTTAGCAGAAGGGTGGAATTGACCTAGAATACTGAGATAAGAGTTGGGAAGAAGAGTGAGAGGTAGAGGTTTTTTAGTAGTCCACAGATAAGTTCTGCAGTAATCATATTATAATAAAAAGAGTTAATTGGTGCAATTGCTCCGCATATTATATTTTTTAGTACTAGATGGTCCCATCTCCACATATTATATTTACTGGTTTTTATTAAGAGTTGGCGATCAGCATATTGTCTAATTCCATTGCTCAGTGGCTAATACCCTGTGCAAACCAGCTCTGCAGAATCAAACCGATTATGTTGAAAATAAACAGTGGTTCTCACTACATGGGGCCACTGATCAATTGTAGCTTATTGGCACTAGGGCATCATGGCAAGCCGACACTTTTTTATTCCAAAACCTGATTGGATTACACACTCAATATGCTGATAAAGTTAGGGAAGCATCCAATGAAGAATTGGAACTTTTCACAGTGATGGAGCCAGGTGATGAGGATGCTATGATCAAATTGCAGTTGGGCACTTGTACTGCGTTGGTGGCAGATCAACAAGGCCGCTCTATGAATATGACCCCCCAGAGCTGTGGGATATTATAGAATGGCTTCTGCGGGAGTACATACTTAATGAAGATGAGTTGGGGGAGCATGCTCTAATTTCTATAACCAATAAAACAAAATAAACCTACTACGCATTGTATACATCCTATCTTGATGTGACTACCATGGGGCTGTCTCGTCAGCTTAGTACCTATGGAATTAAAGAATATTTGGTTGCATACATGCAGCCATCAATATGCCAGATAAAGCATGTGCTGGACTTCCACAACTTTGAGATTAAGGATGTCATGCGGTTTGTTCAAGAACAGCAGAACATTACTCACCTTTTACTTGACCGCATTGATCACTCTTTTTTGAAGGCTCAGGTGGCGCTGGTGCATGTGGACCACCATGTTGTGGACATCTGCCATCACTGGACGAATTGGTTCCACAGTTGAATCAGGAGTTACCTTGAGTGATAGGGGAATTGTAAAATTAGCATGGCCTATTGGCAGAATGGATTGGGACATTACCACATTAGGAAGTAAAAATGAGCGGCTTATGATGGACCTGGCGGAATGGGCTGAATCAATTGAAGCAGTGATGGATCGGATTAATGATGGATTACCCTGACAGAGCGGCGGATAAAGAATCACATTGACTCTGTGGGATCTGACTTTAGTCAACTTTGCGTTGAGCGGAGTAACCATTGGATGTCTGACTATATGACTAGCAAATTTTTGGCATCCAAAGAATAAAGAAGTTGCTGAGTTGGGTTACAAAGTTGGAAAGCGTTAGTCAGGCATATTGGAGCTGAGCAATAACCCTTCCATTCACAGAGTTTGTAGAGTATGCAGATATTAAAGTGCGTTTGGATACCCTTTGATGGGCCAAAAAGGAGTAGTGAAAGAGTGAGCTTCACTTATTAATAAGTAGATGATGTAAACTGAAAAGCATGTGACAATGGACAGGAGCTTGCAAGAATGCAAGGCACATAGGAGGACGTTCTCTCATGGCTTCAAGAAATGGAGCAAAATTGGACTCTGAGAGAGAACTCTGTTGCAAATTGCAAAATTAGTACAAAGCGCTTCAACAGGAGGTTTAAGACAGCCGGTGTCAGTGATAATTGGTAAATCTGAGCGAATAAGTGATGAAAATTTTGCTGAACAGCCTGGGAAAGGGGGGAAATATGCATTTAGCGGCAAGTCAGGAGAAGAATGCTACTGATCAGCCAGAAAGGATCCATTGGGTGTCTCAGCAGTCCCTCCTTGCAATCCAACTTCCTCCCAGTTCACTTAAGCGAATTTGCATCCATCCATGCGATCCTAAACTAGTCCACAAGGAAATGTTTCCCCAAGTCATTCAGAACCTAATCAGCTGTTCCTTGTGGATAGAGCCCAGAGTGAGGTGATTTTGTTTGTATTTAGAAGTTACTGCCCTTCAGTCATGATGGGAACATGCACGGGTATTTCAAACTGTTCAACTTCGCCATGGAAGGGGCCTTAAATCAACAGAAAGCAAAATTGCTGCTTTCTGCTTTGGACGTTGAGAACGCCAACCAGATCACCTGTTACATCCAAAATAGTTTCATATATTATCAAGAGGTAAAGAAGACTGTGCTCCATCTGTTTGGGGGCGCAGCTAAGATGGTGCAGTGCAAGGCCGAATTTCTGACCATACAGGTTCACAAGAACGAGTCCCTGGTGGAGTTCTCAGAGCGATTCATGGCTGAAGCTCATGTGTTAGTAGGAGCCAATATTATAACCACCAATAATGTAGGCATAACTATGACAGTGGCGGTCAAACCATACTGTGAAAAACATAGTGCTATGTATTACATACTGGATGAAAATGTGGGGATTATTTGAATAATGAGCATTTTGCGCCATCTCTCCGCCACGTTCAGTGCTCTCAATGTGGAGCAGAAGTCTCCTGCTAATGCCGAGGCATACTTCTTGGGATATGGACAGCAACGACTCAGTTATAAACCATTGGGGAATATTTGTCCAACTTATATGTTAATGGATCCTTTTCGCCCTCCTTACTCTCAGCCGCCCCATCCACAGCCTAACTTCAATATTTCAGTTAAATTTTGATCCAGACTCAGGTGCAAACTATAGATGTGAGACATTTATGAATGCTTGCTTATCATGCGGACAAAAAGGGCATTATGAGGCTAATTGCCCAGGCAACCATCAGGTATATGAGGTGCATCTGGTTTAATTAAGCGGGGAAAAGCTTGAGTGGAGTAGAGATGGGACGCTCTACTTCCACTATACGAATTTAATTGTCCCTAACAATTACAAGAGTCTCTTTGCATTGGGCTCAGAACCCAGCCTGATGACTTGTTATACCAACACCTTCTGGTGAACACCTCAGCCTTCATTTAAGAGAGCAACTATTTCCCTTCAAGCTTTAAGTTCCACCAAGATGTTCAGAAGCCATATGCATGGAAGATCCTGGAACGAAACGGCACAAGTAACACTGAACCCTCAATGGACGTCGCCTCCCCTAGTGGGGGTTAACGTAGCCATCCCAGTAGAAAAGATCGCTCAGGAGTATCCTCATGTTGGTATGGGTATATCCTCTTTCCTTGGTAACAAAAAGCCCTTGGAAGTTCACAAAATAAATAACAATTGGTTCTTGTTATTTGTAGTGTACCTACTGTGATATATTTGTTCAGAACACAAGAATCTGAGCTATTATAGATACTGGTGCACCAGTTGATATAATTTCCACCAATCTCGTGTCCAAGCTTCCTTTGAAGCCTGATGTGGATCACAGAGTAGTGTATGAGACCGCGGGGGCACAGAGCATGTTTCAGAGGGCGCTTACAGTGCGTTGCCTCTGAGGTTCAGTTCAGTTGGTGCATCCACCCCAGAGGTGGTTTTTTTCTAAAAATAACTATACCATGTTGATTGGCGCTGCATTTATGACACGATTTGGAGCCATGGTCAATATGGCGGAAGAAACCATTGGTATCTTAGGACAACAGATTTCCAATAACTTTACATCTAGCGGAATCCCAAAGGACCCATTCCACTATAGTCAGATCAATTTGGCATATAGTGACGTGGTGATTCCTGTCCAATATTGGCAAATGAAGTGGAGGACCAGAGCCCTCCCTAACTAGATCTATGAGTACAAAGGTATTCCGCTATGAGCTGCGAGCACTGTGAGAATACCTTCTGGGCATCTGGTCATAATATGGATTGAGCTCAATTTAGATGTTCCTGAAGGGCTATATGGTGAAATTGTGGGGCCCTACCAACAATCATGGCTTGAACCCCATGTGGCTCTGAGGCTACTGTTACCAGTAAATGGGGAAGTGAAGGTCTTGCTAGTGAACCTACAGAAGGAGTCATTGACGATCCAAAGGCACCAAGTGGTGGCTTATTTACATTTGGCCCCTATTAATGATGTTTACCATATTCATGACTTTTATCATGGGAGGACCTTGGCCTAATGGTAAATCCATCAATCAGCATAATGGCAGGGCTTCCGCGTGTAGCTCTAACCAGATTGTCAGAGGAACAGAAAGATTAGGCGATAGCTTTAATTGAAAACACTGAGATATTTTTTCCTCTTTTGACCAAGATTTGGGTGTGCCTAAGGGGTAATGCATCGGGTAGATTTGGGAGAAGACCCTCCCATTTTGATCATGAACTATTCGGTGCTCAAAAGCGATGGAAGAGGTTGTCTCCAATGAGGTAGACAGATTGATTGAACAAGGGATGTTAGAGACGTCTAAGAGTCTGTGGGCATTAAGTGCTTTTTTTTAAGAACAAAAAAAATGTCATAAACCAGGTGGTCATTGACTATTGAAAGCTCAATGGCGTTACAAAGAAAGATTAATACACCCCTTTAATGGATTGACAATGCTTATATTGACTTTGAGGGGCTAATTATTTTCTGCCATGAATTTGATATTTGGGTACTGGCAGATCGAATTGCTAGTGACAGAACGTGAGAAATGCACTATAATCACTTTAAAGGGGTTATCTCAGCCTACACATATGCCACAGGGTTTGTGCAAAGCCCCAGCTACGTTCCAGTGTGCTATGGATACAATTTTAGGTGCTTTAAAGCTGTCCTGCGTTTTAGTTTACCGTGGAAATATAAATGTGTTCTCAAGGATGTTTACAGAGAATCTCGACCACTTGGAACAAGTGTTGCGCTGAATCGCTGATGCTAATATCAAGCTCAAGCCTCAGAAGTTTCATTTTCATCAATGAGCAAATGGAATACCTTGAGTTCGTGGTGGACTCAAAAGGGCACAAAATACACATAGAAAAGGTGAAAGCTATAATTAAGATGACCAGGCCAGGTAATAAATGAGATATACAAGCCTTTTTGGGGATGGTCAGATACTACCAGTGGTTAATTACTAACTTCAGTTGTATTGGGGCACCGCTCTTTGAGCTGTTGAAGTAAAATGCCACTTTTGACTGGAGGGAATGATGCCAAAACGCTTTTGATTTCTTATAAATTGCATTGGCGATTGCGCCCAATTTACAATACCCCAACTTCAACAAACAATTCATAGTACAGACAGAAGCATCACTTTCCGCTGTCAGGGCAGTATTATCTCAGAAGGATGATGATGGCGTAGATCCCCTTTCACATTTTGTAGCTGAAGATTAAACTGTCATGAACAAAATACACCGTGACTGAGTAGGAGTGCTTAGTTGAGATTTATGCATATAAACAGTTTTGAGTATACCTTACAGGGTGAAATTCCGAGTGGTAACAGATCATGCCTCTTTGCGTTGGCTGCAAAATCTACATTAACCTGAAGGATGGCTCACGTGATGGGCGTTGAAGCTCCAAGCCTAAGATTTCGAGATTGTATACCAGCCTGGAGCAAAACATCAAAATGCAGATTGTCCCGCATGACTACCAATGGTTGCTATTATGGCAGATCTAGCTGGCATTATGTATGAGAAGATGGTGGTGGACAAGTACCACGATGAACCAGCACAAGTAATCAAAGTGCTATACAGGCTTAGACAGGATACCTTCCTATGCAATGAGGAACTATATAGCAGATTGGGGAATTGATGCTGAGTATCCTAAACCTTCCACTAGACCAGCAATTATCATGGATGCACATTGGGTAGTAGGGCATGGTGGGTTGCAGAAAACGTTAGTTTTTTTGTGACCCTGCTACTATTGGGAGAGCATGCATTATGACGTTCTGGAAATGGTTAGCTGTACCCATCAATGCCAAGTTGAGAAACATTTCCAAAAGAAGACCACATACCATCTGGTTAAGCCCCAGTTTGCATGGCATACCGTTTCTCTTGATGTAGTGGGGGCTTTGCCAACAGGCATAAACTAATCAAAGTACATAATTGTAGCAATTAATTATCTGTTGAGATAGGTAGAAGCCCAGAAAATTAAGGATTTGAGTGCGGTCACCACCGCCAAGTTTAGCATGAAGTATGTCATACAGCAACATGGCTGTCCGCAGTTCATCTTAAAGGACAATGGAACCAATCTCACTTCACATATCCTTCCCAAGTTGAACAATTTGATGGCAATCCGCGGGGTCTTGACTACACCCTAAAACCTGATTCTCAATGAAATGGTGGAACGTGTCAATGGAACATTGGTAAACATACTCCATAAGCACGTGAAAGATTGACCCTCAGCATGGAGTACTTTTCTACCCACAGCTGTATTTTCATATAATATCAGCTACCATTTGGCCACCGGCAAGAGTCCTTTCCAACTTCTCTGTGGTAGACATCCAGCTTTACCTGCCCTGCTTTTCTCGTATGTGGAGGATACCAGCAGTGTAGAACTACAGCAGTATTTGACTAATCTAATGGAATCACCGATCAAACTACAAATGGAAGCATGTTCTACCAGCTTGGCTAAGAAGATTCATGATCAGACGGCTGACCAGAGTATATGCATCGGACTCCCACAGTTTTCTGCAGGAGATCATGTCTTTGTCCATGACCAACATGGATTTGGATGGAAGTATAAACTTGCTTTCATTTGTACTGGGCCATTGAAAATAATCGAGAAGACTAGTATTGATGCCTACACCATTAAGGAACCTGTGGATGGTCATATTATCAACCAAGTTACATGAAGTTCCTTTGAGCTTATAATCAATAGGAGCATAATGTCCAGTCAAGGGGTGGTAATGTTGAGAAGTTATATGACTGGACAATAGGCTATACATTCCAAGGGATCAGAAATTAGAGTTGAGGCAAGCCTCAAGATTGAGTGGAAAGTTATATTGATATGAAGAAAATATGATCAAAGTATCAATAATTTGGTGAATTTGGGAATTCCACCAAAACCACAAAATAGACGAAAACTCCTAAAAGGGAACAAATAGGGGACTACTAAGCAGAAAGGTGGAATCAACCTAGAATACCGAGATAAGAGATGAGTGGAAGAATGAGAGGGAGAGGTTTTTAGTAATCAGAAAATAAGTTCTGCATTTATTATACTATAATAAAAAGTGTCAATTGGATCAATTGCTCCGCAAATTATATTTACTGGTTTTTATTAAGAGTTGGCGATCTGCATATTGTCCAAATTCATTGATCAGTGGCTAATACCCTGTGCAAACCAGCTTGGAAGAATCAAACTAATTATACTGAAAAATTAACAGAATCCTTCTGTAGGCTTGCTAGCAATACCTTCGCTTCCTCATTACCTGGTAACAGTAGCCCTGGAGCCACATGGGGTTTGAGCCACAATTGCTGGTAGGGCCCCATAATTTCCCCATATAGCCCTTCAGGAACGTATATTTAAAGATCTGTCCCTATTATGACCTGATGCCCAGAAGGTATGCTTAAAGCGCTTGCAGCCATAGTGGATTACCTTTGTACTCATAATCTAGTTAGGAAGAGCTCTGGTACTCTGCTTCATCTGTTGATACCAAACAGGAATCACAACGTTGCTATATGCACGATTAATATGACTGGAGCGGATTGAGTCCTTTGGTACTCCACTGGAGGTAAAATAGATGGGGATCCGTTGTCCCAGAATATTAAATGTTTCTTCTGCCATATTAACACTGACCCAAATTGCCGCATGAATGCATCACCAATCAACATTTCATAATTATTATTAGACAGAACCACCACCGTGGTGGATGCATCAACTGAATCAAACCTCAGAGGCAACGCACTGTAAGCGCCCTCTGAAACAGTGCTCTGTGCCCTCGCAGTCCCATATACTACTTGGTATTCCACATCGGTCTTCAGCGGAATCTTAGCTATGATATTGATGAATATAATATTAACTGGTACGCCAGTATATATAATAGCTCAGATTTTGTATTTTGAAAAGATATCACAGTATGTGCACTCTAAATAAGAAGAACCATTGGTGTTTAGTACATGAACATACAAGGGCTTTACTGTTATCAAGAAAAGAGACAATACTGTCGCTGACATGAGGGTCCGCCTGAACAATTTTCTCTACTGGAATCACCACGTTCACCCCCTCTAGGGCTGCAACATGCGCTGAGGGTCAGACTTCAACTGTACCATTTTGCTCAAGGATTTTTTAGACATACAGTTTTTGTACAACTTGACGGAACTCCCAGTCTGTGTTATTCTGATCTCTCCCTTGGTTAGAGCCCAAGTTATTTAGGGAAATTTTTTTGATATAATAAGTCATCAGGGTGAGTACTGTGACCGACACAAACTAATTTGGGGGATCAACAGAAACAGATAAATTTGGATTAGTGGAGGTAGAGCGCCCTATCTATACTCCGTTCAAGATTTTTTCCTGTTTAACTAAGGTGGGCGTTATGGCATGAGCATGCAGTTTAATAGGCAGTTAGCCGCATAGTGGCCTCGTTGGACGCATGAGAAACAAGAGTTTGTAAACGGCTCTTATCTCTGTATCACCCACAAAGGTCTGGGTCAGAAGCTAAATGAGGGATTGTAATTTGGCTGAGGATGAGCTGTCTGGGCATAAGGAGGACAGAAAGGACCCGCCAAAGTATTAAGAGGTTGTTTGGTACCCAATATATTAAAACGGAGTCAGTAAGGTCCATTTTCTGACAGAAACTCAATGGCAATTGCATGGGCCTTCTGTTCCACGTTGGGAGCATCAAAATGACAGAGAGACAGCGTAAATAAATAAAAATTCATAATAGCTCCACGTCTTCTTAAAGAATGTGGGCCATAGAGTTATACAGCTCTCAATATGGCTTATCAGCCGCTGTCATTGGTATGCCACGTCCTCATTGGTCAAAATATCAGCTCCCACTAGCATATGGGCTTCAGATGTGAATTGCTCTGAAAATTCACCAGACTTGTTTGGTGAAATTGTATTGTTAGAAAATTGGTCTTGCTCAGCGCCATCTTCGCCAAACCCCCAAACAGGCGGAGCACAATTTGCTTCACCTTCTGCTATGTTGCGGTACTATTCTTAAGGTAACATATAACTTGATCTGCACTTTCTAAATCCATAGCGGACAACAACAGTTTAGCATTATAATTAACTGACACCCCCTCCACTGCAAAAATTAAACCGTTTAAAATTCATATATGTTTCCATTGAGGTTAAATGGGTGCAGCTTGTCACTGCAGACCTATTCTGTTCTAGCAACACTATAAAATTTATGCTCTTCACGGTTTAACCGCTCTGCAGTGTCATCCAAGTGGTCGGCAAGTTGTCTGGCTTGGCAATCTACCAGGTGCAGTTGGTGGAAGGCCTTGTCAAGCTGATCCGTTATACCTATATTTTCTTGAAATAGCACTTTTTGAGTCTGAAGTAGTTTATCCAAACTAAGTTTTATTCTGTGTATTGGGATAACTCTATAAACTGGGACAGTCCCCTGTCAAATTGAGCCTGCTGCGCTATTGCTTGGCGAAATTTGGAGCTCTCAGGGTGTTGATCAATGGGGCCCCTGTAGTGAGCATCACTGTCATTAATTTGGCGATATACTGAGAATTCCATAGGAGTTGCACCGGGTTAAACCCACTGTGCAATGGACAAAGGATATGGATATCGTTGGTCTTTCAAATAAACTTAGAAACTTTTATAAAAATATGAGGCAAATTTCTTAACCGCACTACTTTATATAAAAAATATCAATAGCAGACTCTTTCTGCTTTTAATACCCTTCTTCGCCCTATCCACTCTCTTTTTTCTATATTCTCTAAAAAGACCCCCTTCTTGTTTTCTAATCCCTTTCATATCTTTGTCACTTTGGTCAATTCTGATCCTTCAGCTTAGCAATTAATCATTTGGTGGATCTTGTCTTGTTCTGCCTCAGTATTGAGGTTCTAGAGGAATTCACTCTAATTGCCAAACTAATATCACCTCTCTTGACTCGCTTCAAGATGACATAATTGACTATCCAATATTACATCCCATTTCAGCGATTAAAATACAATCTGCCAAACTAATTATGACTTTTTTACTATTCATACCAATTTCTTGACTGTAGTTGTTTTCCCTAAAATCATAGTTAATCTTCCCAACTTGCTTGACATCTTCTTCAGCCTTAATCACCCATCCCTTTAATGCAGTGAGATTTGTCTGTAACGCTGAGGTTAGAGTGTTCTTATTGACGGTCTTATATTCTATCCAAAGCTTCCATAGTTCATTCTTGTAAGATATTCCTGATGGTTTTTTATAAAAATAAGGCTTTATTTACTCAACCACTTCGTGTGTAGAGCACCAATAATTAAATTGGAGTTTGTTTACCATTGAAAGATTGTAGCTTGTTTCAGCTCCCTTGTTTTACTACACATGTTCCTCATAAAATGCTTCAACTAAATTAAATGAATGAATTATAAAATAATAATATGAAGACTATTATAAAAGTTGAGTGCTTTTTAAGCCAAGTAGAAATTTAAAAAATAATGCTAAGGAGGTGCTTCTTCCTCTTGAAGAAATTTCTAAATCAGTAGGGAACTCTTCCCTGTTCTCCTCACGCTGAGCTGGAGAAGTTCTGATAACAAACAAAACAACCTAAGATATCCTATCCTTGAACACTTTATTATAAAGAGTAAACTATACAAGTGATGTATAAACAGATAAGTTTCTAAATAAATAAAAATCTGATTTATATTTTAATTAAAAACATTTTTCTCTCAATTTGCCCACTTTTTGGTAAAATCCCAATCATTTTGTAAAAAACACAACTCCACTCATCGTCAACCCTCTCTGGTCCCCTGTGTCAACAAGCTCAATGCCCGCTGCCCCCTCATGGGGCAGGGGGGCGCCCTTCCTAATGTTTTTGTCCTCTGCTAAAACACGCATGGGCTGGTTCTGCTAGCCCCCCAACTTGACTGGTCGCTTTGTCCCGCCCAAAGACCTATCTTTACACCTCACCCGCACTCAGGCAATGACCCGTTGCCCCCTTGTACTCCCTCAGAGCACCATGCGTTTTGGCCTCCAGGTCAAATATGGCAAGTTGTTCCTGTATTCTGACTGACCTATCATTGAACTTGCCCAGGATCTTTTGCATCCTGCTGGCTTCATTGACTTACGACCCTTCAAGGGGTATTTTGACCTTGGCTTCTCATGTGAAGCCAATGTGGTAGTTGCAGCCACCATTCCCCTGGTGTTCCAGGGTGTACCCATCCCTACCACTAGAACCCAATTGCCCACTGATACCACTCTAGTGGTTCAGTTCGTGGGCCTCCCTACCCACCTACCCCCTGATATTTTATATATGAACTGTTGACCAGCTTGTTGGCATACAGTTCAGATCCCATCCTCCAATTTGTGGTTCCCATGAGAGCCTCCCGCCTTGCAGGCCTTGGGCCTTCACAACCATACATCCCACTTCCCTGGAGGTTGCCCTCTCAATTCCCCCTCGCACCATCATTCCCTCCTCCCCAGACCATCCTTTCTGGGACCAAATGGATGGAGGGCGCACCATATGCCCTACTTGTCTCAAACTAGACCATTTAAAATGGCGCTGCCTCTCCAACTCCCGAGCTGCAGCTAATGCACCCAACTCTTCACATGATGACCCAATCACTGACCTGGTTACTTTCTTCCCCTGGGGCGATTTCCTCCCCCTCCTATCAAAAAGCCAGAATCTGAAGCTGGGCCTGCCCCATCAAATCAGGAGCAGTGTCCTCAAGCTACTTCTCCTCAGCCAACCAATCAGGGGTCCAACTGGACTCCAGTTAATTCTAAGCCACATTTGCTTTACCCCAAGACACACTCCCCCATGCCAATACATTCTCCCAATTTAATTATTGTAAACCAAAATCCCTGGAATTATTTGGATGAAGTCAATAAATCAGGTGATCCTGTATCTGAATTGGTCAGCCCTCCTTGCTTTGAAGAGTTCATCAGTGCTGACTATGCAGCCCAGCTCCCCTCTCACTACTATGCGCCTCGCCCAGGTGCCCCCATATTCTGATTTGACCATCAGTTATTTGAAAAGATACTTGTCTTTCCAACTGATATATTGCTCCAAAATGCCACAAGTTTGGCCATCGAGGTTTTATCAAAAGGCCTTATCCCCCTCCTGTGGACCCCGCGCTGACCCTCCAACAAAAACGAGAAGTCCTCTGCCCTTTCCACCTTGCCAACAACAATCTCAAAGCTTTGGCGCAACAAGCTAAGTTTAACATGAGGACCTGCCTCACCCCCAAAGTTAAAGAAGTAGGTTCTAACTTGCGCGACATCAGCCTTAGATGTGAGAAGTCCCTTGTCACTTTTCTTTCTGACTGCCTCAAAAAAGGTATCCCTTGGCCAGCCCCACTCCCCTCACTGGACCCCCACTCCCATGATGCGCCTACGCCCTTGCTCTCTGCTTTATGCCGATGCCTATTGGACCTAGATGAGCTAGCTCAGCCTCCTGGTCCCCCCTCTCCCTCCACCATGGTCAGTTAGCAGTTCTCTCTTCTGACTTGGTTGGTGTTTAGCTCATGGTTTTTTATGTCACTCACAGGGCCTCAGCTGTGTGTTTCAACTTTTGGTATGGATTTTCTTTTGGTAGTGCTCAGCAATGTCTGCCCCCTGGTCGGCGTGCCTCATCTAAAATTAAAAAATTAAAAACCTGATTTATAGAAACAAAGAAATTTACAAGGGATTTTGGCGCCCAACTAGTCTGTTGGCGCACCAATTAGATATGGCAGCCATTGCTGATAAATTACACTCCAAGGTCTCACGAGATAATGATTTTCATCATTAATTTAGTTAGAGTCTCTCCTACTAAAATGCAACACTCTGGTTCTTTAGAAAAAAATGTGCCCCAACTTTATCACTTAACCCCAGTTATTCACCCTTATCTGGTTAACAACCTGCTTAGATAATGGGAATCTAACCCACAAACAGCATTTTGTCATATCAAAAAGAGTTAATTTAGTTTATTGTGGGGAAGGCCGACCATGGGATGGACACTTCCGAATATGACTCAGAAGAGACAAAACTTAGTACCAGGGGAGGCACCCCAGAGAAGCGATGCTATCTTTTGTTGCCAGCGGGAACGCCACTTATGGGTAGGGGGAGGAAACGTGTGAAGGGACCGTAGCCACAATTGAACACATGTGGAGGAAGGGGTCTGATTTGATGAACCAGACTGGGAACCAGGAGGAGACCAGCTGTTAGCGACGCGGTGGGAGATATCCAAACATCCATGCTTGAAAGTGGTCCACCAAATGAGACCGGAATCTGTGGACAGCTTCTGGGAGGGTGGAGGTGGAGCCTGCGATGGTGTCTAAGACAATCGTGTGGATGGTCCACATGGCGATTGAAACCACCAAAGCATGGAGGGAGGGTGGAAGGGAGGAGGCCATTGATAGAGCAAACATATCTCTTGACAGACTGAAGGGATGCGTTTGATCCTGCCCCAGCAGACGTTGGACTTCGCGCCATATTACTTTAGAGGTAGGGCACTTTTACAGGCGGTGGAACAGCGTTCCATACTGGCCACACACGACACAGGATGAGCGTAAAGCGTTAGAGCGCTCAGCTGTACGATACACCCGCCTCAGGCAGTGCCACACATGGGAGCAGACTTGAGGCTGCAACAGAGGATGGTGTACGTATTTCCAGATAGTTTTTGGGTCTCAATGGAATGAGGGATGTCCATCATGTCCAGGTAGACCACCCTGGATAGTACATGGGGCCGAATGGGGATCACGCCATCCTGGATGAAAAGCCCCTGTACCTCTTGTGTGAACTGAGGAGAGGGGCGGCCTTTTTGGGTTGTATGTCTGCTAATATGAATTCTCCACTCAGCGCTCCTCATGGAGAGTAGGATTCGTTTGTATTGGGTTTTAGTTCCATGAGGACCTGTAGCCGATGTGTGTGATGCGTGATATTTAATCAGGGAGTGGGGGTTCAATGGATAGTCGAGGCCCAAGGCGCGGGAGAAGTTGGAGCGGGCTGCGCGGGACCAGTGTTAGGAGGCTAGTGTAGGGGCGGTGACAGCCGCAATCCAGGTGCCCAGGATCTTGGCAGCATGGGCTTTGAAGTCAAGCAGGCCCATGCCACCATGATGATGAGGGCCAAACATGACCTCTAAATGCACTGGTGGAGGGCGGCCTGACCAAAGCCAACCTTGTAGCAAAGCATACAGGGATTTGAAGAAGCTTGGGGAGAAGGGGATGGCGTGGGCTCTGAACCAGACTTTGGAGAGGAGCATAGAGTTGGCTAAAACAACCCTGCCAGTAAGGGAAGTAGGGTGGGCTCTGAGAGAGGCGATTCGCTTCATCATGTTGTCCAGAATACGGCACTCCATTACTGCTGACACATATCCGCCTGCCTCCATCCACACACCCAGATGGCGTACCGGTCCTATGGTAGGACGTGGCATTAAGGGGAGCACCAGTGGAGCGGTGTGTGTTGAGTTAGTAGGGCGAGGATGTGGGCGAGCAGATGGGCCGGGTTGGGAACTAATTGCTGGGGCCCAACAGTTCTGAAACTGACCAAGAAGGATGATTTCAGTTTTGGAAGCGTTCAGTGCCACGTTGCTTACCTGGGAATACTCCTGGATGAGAGCCTCAAGCGCGCATGCATCTTGATTATTAGACACCCCAACCACACAATCATCTGCAAACGCCATTATCTTGACTGGGGCTTGGCCTGGTACATGGACCCCAGTGAGTTGAGCATTCACATTTCGCAGTAGTGGGTCAAGGCTGAAGTTGTATAAGAGTGGGCTGAGGGGGTCCCCTTGTCGCAAGCCCCTTTGAGGGCGGACTGCTTCCATTAGGAAGCCAGGGCCACGAACTGTCATTGTTGCAGATTCCGTGAGCAGCATTACCCAGTTGATGAAGTGAGGGGGTAGGCGGAATTGATGAAGGCAGGACCTGAGGTATTCCCAGTTTACTCTATCATAGGCCTTTTGTTGGTCCAAGAATACAAGTGCCCCAGAGGCTGTGGACTGACATACATTAGCCACAGAGTGCACGTTATCCCAAATCGACCTTCTGGGGATGAAACCAAATTGTTCTTGGGGAGATGGTGGCAGATGCTACAGTCCCTAACCGGTTAGCCATAATTTTTGTTAAAATTTTAGTGTCTGTGTTTGTTAGAAATGGGGCGCTCGTATGGCTAAGTCTAGCTTATCCCCTTTCTTGAAGAGTGTGACAGTAAAGGCCTCATGTCCTCCTGGTAGGAGGCGCGTTTCCAACAGGCTTTGGTTAAGTGAGGCAAGCAGCAATGGGGATATATATTTGAAATATTTTTTGTAGAACTCATATGGAATGCCATCTGGGCCTGGGCATTTTCGGTTTGGCGCACCATGACTGGCTGTCCATAATTTTTTTGGAGTAATCAAATTCATTATTTCTGGGTATCGGAAAACAGTGCAGATGTGGGCTTGGTTGAGAAATTCTGCCACTTTGGCCAGCTGAATTGGATCAGATCAGTACAACTTGGAGTAATACTTTTGCATTTTGATTGCCACTTTGGCCAGTGTATCCGCAATGGAATTATCCAATCTTCGCACCTGTGTGCAGGCCACACTCTGGCATGGTGCAAAATTTTTTTTAAAGAAATGTGTGGTGCACTTGTCGCCTTTTGTGATGCGTGTGGCCCTGTACTAAACACAAACCCGATGTTTGTGTTGCCTTTCGAGTGCATTGAGGTGGGCGGCTGCCTCCACCCACTTCTGGCCCCATGCAGAGCTGTATTCTGTGACCGGGATGTTGGATTCCAAGTGTGCCAACTCTGCCAGAGTGAGCGAGATAACTGCTGAAGTGGCTCGTGAGCGTCTGGAGGAGAGATGGTGATAGTGGCGGATGGTGTCATCTTTAAAAAGTTGCCCATGTGGAAATAGGGTCCACGCAAAATGGTGCCACAAACTTTTTTGCCAAAGTTGCCTCTTCCACCCACCTGGAAAATCCTGGTGATGCGAGCTTGGGGAGGGGCAGATTTTGCACCAATGTGGGGCCTTAGCAGCTGTGACAGGTAGGTGGTAGGTTAGTGAGACCAGCCAATGGTTGGAGAATTCCATTTTTGTTGTTTTGAAGTGGGAGATGTGGGGTTGGAATTTTGCCAGCATTAGAATAAGGTCGATGTGGGTCATGGACCTTAATTGGCTGTTGTGGACGTGGGGACGCGTCATGTTTCTGAGCAGTGGGGCATGTCGTGGCAGCACATCCATTAACCTAAGGGTGGCCTTTAGAATGCGTAGTTCTACATGACCCTGGGGGGTGTGGGGTGAGGAAGGCCACTGGTCTGTTGGTGTTTTTAGCCAACAATTCATGTCGCCAACTAGGAAGGAGTCTGGGGGTAGTGGGAGGGATTTGACCGACGAAAAAAAATTCCTGATGCTTGCATGCACTGTTTGGGGCATAGATGTTGATGATTGCATGCGCTATGTTGGCCCATGAGAAAGTGCCAACAGCACTCGGCCATTTAGGAATGTTTCTGAGACTAAAAATTTGAAAAAATTATTTTTCTGAATTAGCACTCCACAGTACTTTGACCAAAAGGATAGGGATGGGAGGAGCATTGTTTTCCAAGCTTCCTTAGAACCTCATGGACAGTGGGACTCCTGGATGGCCAGGATATCCACGGGTAAATTGTGTTGTAAAAAATTCAGTTTCCTAGCCCGGGATGGGGAGGCCTTGAGTCCAGCGATATTCAACGTCCCCTAAAGTGAAGGCTTCCCCCATCGCACCTTAGGTGTGAGGGGGTGGGCACCTGGGCCCACTTTAGCCTCTTCTAGATCCCCACGGGCCTTCACAGCAGCGCGGGTATTAGCAGCAACGCTATCAGAGTTTTTGTTGATTTTTGTGGAAAGAGTCATATTGGCTTTAGCCTTCACTTTTTGTTTTCCCAATGTTGGACGAATTTTTTGTGGTGCGGATGAGTTCAGTGCACCATTGAGTGGGTCAAAAAAAATTTTTTAGTTGGGATAGGTCCCAAGTCAGTTTTGACCAGAGCTTGGGTGCAACGATTGGGTGAGATCAAATCTCCCATCGGATCCTTGGATTGAGTGGCCCGCTTGGCATGGGCTTCCCAATCTGATTGGTTGATGGATTCCTGAGTTACTTCTGCCGCAAAGGTTTCCATGTCCTCCTGGCGTTGTGAGTGTGGGATAGTAGTGGTGGCTTTGGCCGCTTCCTTGGCCGCGGCCCTACGGGCCTGCTTGGCCTTCTTCTGCTCTTGCAGGGAGATAGGCTTTACCAGTAGGTAGCAGCTTTATGCTCCCCATGGGAAAGCCTCCTTGGTGCTTGCGGTTGGTTTGTAGTGCGCCTCTCCGCTGGCCATGGCCGCCAAGGGGTGCTCTTGGAATGTGACGCCCTCTTTGATGGGGCATGTGTGCGCCTTATGGCTGAACGCGTCACAGTGGGTGCAAATGGGGGGCGCGCTGTCCACGGTCACCTGGAATGGGTGGGTGGTATGCCCTGCAATATCAATAAAAGTGGAGTGTGGGATCTGGGTTAGGTCCTTCATGATCTCCTCAGTTGGGGTCAGAACTATGATGGCTTTGCCGGTGCACAGGTGTGGCATCAGCATGAAGCGTTGCATTTTGAAAGATTGTATTTTGCATATATGGCGAAACCATCTTTCAGGTGTTGTTCCAAAATGTCACGTTTTACCATAGTAGGCAAAAAGTTGAACGTGAGGAAAATTTGGTTTGATTTTGTCCATCTGGTGTGTTTGGTTTTGATGACCCATTGCCCTTTGGGGAGGTTGACCACTATGCGAACCGCTGCAGCCTCGTCTGCTGCCTTTTTGCTTTTGAAACTTAGGTCCAGCCAACCGCGTGACATGGAGTGAGGTGCAACGTACACCGCGGTTGGGAAAATTGTGTGCACATCTTCACAAAATTTTTCCCATAAGGCCGTTTTTTGGATGTCCAGAAACACGCGGACTCCAAATTCCACCAGCAAAAGTGGCTGGGAGTGTGGCGTGTTGATGTACTGGTTGCAACGTGCTTGCCATGTGAGTATCTCCGGGGAAATAGTGACCGCCAGTTTTTTAAAATTTTTGTCTATTCCAATGGATTCTCCGGGGAGTTTTCAAATGTTGGAGGCCGCGGGACTTCCACCTGCTCCTCTTACCTTGCTTGCCCAACTGCTCCCTGACATGGGCACAGACTAATCTCCTCTGTGAGATGATCAAATTAAATTCAGTCTTGAATTGAATAGGTTGCAAAGTGATTGCAACGAGAAAGAAAAGTGATCCATATCAAAAAGATTAAATTTGACTGTTTCTAAAAGGCATCACCAATTACTAGTGACTACTAAACTCCCTTGATCAATTGGCAACAGAGCCTGATTGACTCTGACAAGTTTTTAATTATATATACCTAAATCAACAATCAATCACTCTAATTGTTTATTGTCAGTTACAATCCCTGACAAAACATAATCGATCTGGTGGATCAAAACCCAATGGATTAGTAAATATCCATCAGAAATCTAGCTCTGAATAACAGTGATCATGAGAGATGATAACTTAACATCCACTAGCAGGATTCATCCCCTAGCGAATAAGTAGATACTACAATGTTCTGATTAAGCTGGGTAATGTGGGAAAAGATCCCAACAGCCCTAATCCCCCTCCCCTTCCGCCATGGTGGTATAAGTGTTATTTTCACTATCCCACCTGGTTAATTGTGTTTTTGTTTTATGTGTCTCACCCACTTTCTTTGGGTGGTTCAAGTCATTTTTTGGGTAGAGTTTTATAATTTTTGCTTTTCTCTTTGAGCTTTGGTAATATCTATCCCCTGTTCAGTGTTCCTCATATAAATTCAAATAATAAATTTATTTCAGTTAGTCTAACTCTGGAGAGATATATCTAATAATGGCGTCAGAATCAAGATATAAAAAAATTTAAACTCCTGGCTCTTTGAGTTCAAGTGAGCAAACTAATGATTGACTATTTCTGGACATAAATCTCTGACTAGAGATGATGAAAGAAGATTTTGTTTAGAAATATTATATTAAACTATTTGCTGAGCTACATAAAAGACCAACCAGGTTATGTGGCTTCCTGATTCCCAGTTACTAGATCCAGAAGCTATAGGACAATAGAATCACAAGACTTTAGGAAACAAAGAACAGCTAAAGCCATTGTTTTACCCTTGATCTGGAAGGACCAATAAGATCCTGATTGTGAGGTACTTAGGCGATTTAATATCATAGGGCTACAACGACCCATTAAGTATTATTAAAAATTTTAAATTAATAATTTATTCTGAATTTTATTCATTTTCTTTACTGCATACTTTAGTTATGTTCTCTTTAATTTTAGGGCATATAACTTAGAGCTGATCATGACCTCCCTAAAGAATTAAGAATCCCTAATATTAACATCTCTAACTCTAGAATTAAAAGCTCATATTAACATGTATCCCAAAGCAATAAAAGCGCTCACTACAGTATGCTCTGTTGTTTATAAAAAAAGAAATCAGTTATTGAATATAATTCCATTTGAGAAAATTTTTAATTTTAATGGATGTGAAACATAACCAGATATATCAGTACTCAACAAAATGAGGTGTCTTTTATGAAGCCCAAGAGCTTAGTACTATGGGAAAACTTTAACTTTTTCTTGCTAATCCTGGATCAAGATCAATAATGTGTTGGCTAAATTAGAAATAAAATGTCCACTCAATAGCTACTCAAAGGAATTACTTCAAATTGAAAGTTGTTCTATCAATCTTAACTATGGCTGTACCCTTCACTATGAGTAGATGTATGGCTCTTCTCATCTAGCCGCCAGTGAGCTGATTACTAATGCTGGACGTTACCTCCTTTCTTTTGTCCACCCTGCAAGTTAATAATATTAATTTTTAGAAATGCATCACCACAAGGTGTTATAACAACTTGTGTTAAACCAAACCTTGAGATCTAATGTCATCAAATTCTATTATGTTGCACCCGCCTACTTTTTGGCAATCAGGAGGTAAAATTTTTATATTGACAATTAATATTTGAAGCCCAAAATCAATTATATTTTTTAAATACTAGAATCTCTGGCTGCTTAAAAGCGAATTAATCTACGCTTACAAGGTGTTCAAACCAATGTACTGAGTCAGGTACAGCAACTATAGCTAATCCAAAGATTACCTCCAACTTTTCAAATCATCTTTGACAAAATCTGGTTCATATCGAGACTTTGCCTCAAAATTACAACTGTTCTTGTAAGTTCTTCTTGTGAGAGAACATCTCTATTCCTGAGTGGCCTCTTGGACCTCTAGGACCTCCTGATTCCCTAATCTCAGCTCATAAGGATCCTAATGGATCATGGAAAAAAGAATTACTGGCAATAATTTTTGGCTCTATGCGATCATGTGGAATTCCTAGACTGAGGATGTAAAGTACTCCTGGATAGATATCTTGTCAATAATAATCTCACTTGGATGCATTATCTAGGGAAATATATAGCTTTATTTTATCATTATTAATAAATTATAATTACCTCACTTCAATCAATCAGACCTATGGGGACTTTATTGTCCAAGTTAGAAGACTCATGAGTCAGTTTTGGAGTCAGTAGCTTATAATTTAGGTCTTTAAGGAAAAGCACAACAATAAGGACTTGTTAGCCACTTTCAATCAATATTTAGAGATCAAAGTGATCCAAAAGTAATACATTACTTAATCAATCAACATGTCCCTCTAGATATCCAAGATAAAGTCTTTTAGACCTAGTTATAAAACTGCTATCAACATTATTTCTGATCTTCTCGTCTTTAACTTTAATCTGAACCAAGGATAAATTTGGTACTGTCCAAAAGAGTATTGCTTCAATATGACATGCCCATGATATCTAGATGGAGCAAACAACCTCTCAATAAAAGGCCTATCATATTCATCACTGTCTCAGCAACACATCCAGAGAAACTGCAGTATGCACTTAAGAGAGTACCAAACCTCAAAGATGCAAGAATCGCTGGTTCAGAAATATGGTAGTTTAAACCCTAACTAACTAAAGGCAGGATTCACGGCAATATGTCTAAACAAGGGGGAATGTACAAGCACATTATTTATTTACTTTTATGATTCCAGCTAACATATTGTTACCTCTAGCAGTGTTACCTTTAATGATACCATGACTGCTAGATTTTTGTTCTTGAATGATGGCCCAAGTTTCAGATACACCTGGAGGTCTTAAGAGCACTTTTACTTTTATTCTAAAACTTAACACTTTAGCCATATTTCATCAAAGTTTGGTTAGATGTTAATGATGATTTGCTAATTAGGTTTGCATATTAAAAAATTAAAAACTTAGAGAGGGTATAAAGTTGTAGAGAGGTTGAAAAGTCCGTGGTGAGTGTTTTTTGCTCACTAAGCGTTGCAGCGAGATAATCTGGCTCTAACTGCTTTTTTGCCCTACTGGTGGGAACTTATGGGCACTCTATCGCCGCTTTGGCATTTACTTTGTACGTTGGTCTCATAGACAAGATATGGCAAAGACTTGACCACCTCTTCCTGGATTTAATATCACAAAGTATCCTCTTTGGGAGTGCCTATTTAATCAGATCCCATGATTAGTTACTGGCGATGCTTATAGATCTGATCCCAGTCTGTTTACTTGAGATCCTTCATTCAAAACAATTAAAGTGAAAAAAACAAGAACAAACTTTAGAAACTGTGGTAAAAATATTATATTAAAGTAAAATTAGAGTCCTTTTTATAATTCAACCATGATTAAAATTTAAGATTCTTAATAGTGAATATTTGTATAGGAAATATCATTTTTAATCATGAAATTCTGGTCAAATCTCCTTGATCTCCGCTCTCTTCATGGAAATTATTTAATCTTTCTCCTTAATTTTTGAGCTGTCTTTTTTATTTTGATCAGGTTTTAGTGGTTTCCTTGTAGATATATATTTCCTTTTCAGGAGTAGAGATATCTTTTTTTGTACTAGTGGTGCCCAAAACAAATGGGGGCCTTCCACTTATCTTTTTTTGCTGTGTGATAAGGTAAGGGGATCATAAGATAAAAAATCCTGACATGGTGTTGCAGCGTTACCCTAACTATATTAGAAGGGAGAGAGGGGTCAGGGGGTTTTGTAAGCACCAGTTTCATAGGTGGCAGGCAAAAGCAGACAAAAGGGGGTTGGTGCGTCAGTGGTGTAGGGTAGGTGGAAAAAGAGGTGTGGGTTATCCTCATCAACAAGGCCAGCGGTGTGCATCACCTTGACATATTAGGAGAGTTGATATTTGGTGATATAATGAGTTTAAGCACAAAAGTGAAAGATTTAATGCGCTGGTGGGTCTGGGGGTAGTTGTAGTAATAAAGCAAATATCTCAATGCGTTGATGTATGCGTGGCAATCTGTAAAAGCTATTTACAAATATTGAAATTGGTGTCCTTGGGAAAATTTATAGGTAAGTTGGTATAGAAAAACCCACACAAAGTGACTCAATTGCAGTATGGAGGGCTTGGAGGAGGAGGGAGTTTATGGTAAGAGTCTGCATTGACAACATTTTAAAAAATCTTTTAAATTTAGAAATTCTTCATGAGGACAGAAACTGAAGTGGGTTTCAAAATGGATGGTTGTGTAAAGAATTCAAACTAGTCAAAGTCAGGTTTAATTCTGTAGGCTCAGTCTGCATTGTCAATCCAATTGAGAGCCTCAAAAGTTTGGACATAACCAGCGCTGAGCCAGTGACAGGAGTTTGTGGAATGGCAGATGCTGATTGGTCGCGCAAATTGGATCATGTAAAACCGCCAGCACTTGAGCTGCCATCTGTTCAGGAATGGTTATAGCGGTCAAACATTGAGTGGGCGAAGTGGTGAGAGCAGCACCTGTGTTGGTCAAGGGTGGAGGAGGGGAGGACTGGTCCCTAAGCTAAAAATTTAGTAAGATCAGAAGTGGGACTTAACCAGAGGGAGGAGCATCAAGAGAAGCTTCAGCAGAAAACGTTGGGCACTTGCATTTTGAATGGTCAAGAGCAAGCATAAGGGGCAAATGGCGCGGCCATTTTCAACGCATGCCCAGAAGGGATGATCAGGGGCAGATCTGATCACAGCGCAGGGGTATTTTGAGGTGAGTGTCATGGTAGAAGGGGTAATTTTTTGCAAACGCTGTAGGCCCAGTAAGAAGATAGCATCTACAGGAACCATGAACTGCAAGGCAGGTTTAGCGCTGTAGGCAGTCAAGCTCTCTGTGAGCTTATGGCGGAGGCTTTCAGGGGAGAGGTGGGAGAGCGAGCCGGCAAACTGGACCAGCAGTGTGGTCTCATCCAGCAAGCAAGTTCATATGGTTGGAATTGGAGTAACTTTTATAAACCAAAAGTAGCTTTGCTGCCGTCATGGCGTGGGCTTCACACAGGAAGTCAAGATCAAAGTATTTTAAGGGATGAAAATCTATAAATCTGGCAGGTTTGCAAGCTCGGCGTGGCCATCTCGATGATGGCTGTGCTCACATAGTGTAAATTCTTTAAAACTACTGCTCTCTGTAGCTCTTTAGTTTACTGCATGTTATAAATCAGTGGGATCGTTTTGATATGCCATAAGGCTTTTCTCAGGGTCAAGCCCACTGAGCAACAGACGAACAATATGGAGATTATTGGCCCACAAGGCATACATAAAACTATAATAAATATGAAGTAATCGCTTCTGCCACACTACTTTTATAAACTTAATATATACCAACAGATTCCTTCCGCTCCGCTCACTTCTTCCTATTAAAATCTTCTATTTCAATATTTTCATGTTATCTATATCTCAGCGACCTCAGTTGATAACAACTCTTTTGCTTGGACTATTCGTTCCATTGTATTATCAACAGTTACAGCAGAATTAACCATATATTAAATTAAAAATTGCTTTAGTTAGAGGCGATCTACTCATTATTTGTTGTACATTGACATCTCCTTATTGCCTGATTAGGGGCGATACAATATATTCCTTTCAACCCAATATCGCCTAATCCTAAGGCGCTCAAAAATAGTAACTCAGAACTATTATTGGCGTATTCTACCTATTCCGCTGTAATGACTTAGGGCTTATCATCCAGTCATATCAGAATTATAACATTACCATTCCTTGACTGAGAATGAGGCCTTATGGCTTATATGCCCAGAAGAGCTTTATGTGCTTTAGTTAATAATCCAGACGCTCGCAGGGTCCTTGATGGTATAGGCATCAACGCCCATCTTCTCAATAACTTTGAATGGACAGATCCAGATACTGGCCAACTTATGCTTCCAGCCAAACTTGTGTTGGTCATGGAATAGAACCATGTCCCCATCTTTGAACTGAGCTAACCCACTATGCAGTACCTGATTGGCAGCTTGATCCTTAATATTCTTGGCTAAGCTGGAAAAGTACGCTTAAATTTGCAATTTGATTAACGTGTTGGCTAGGATTTTCAGGTAACGTTGAGAATTCATTCCGCAGTTATCCTCTACACAGGCATATAGCAGTGCTAGAAGGGCTAGGTGTCATTCATCTAGTAAATAAAAGGGCTCTTCCCCGTGGCATAATGATAGCTAATTTTTAAGTCAAAGATGGCGGTGGATAAGAGGGAACTTCAATAAGAAGGTCAATCCACTACCAGTTTATGGAATGTGTTCACTAATGTCCTATTAACTTACTCAACCATCCCATTGGACTCAGGGCGGTATGGGTCGTTAGAACCCCATATATGTCCATAAGCTTGTTCAGCTTTGGAAGTATAAAAGGAAGTGAAGTTAGTTCTATTATCACTAAGGAGGATATGAGGGCAGCCATGTCGTTAGATAATACATTCCATTATTAACTTGGCCAATGTGACCGCTTCAAATTCTCTCAGCACCCACGCTTCAACACACCTTGTCAAGTGGTTGATTGCCACCAAAATGTACATGGACCAGTTAGCTTTGGTTGGCAGTGGGCCAATGACATTAATAGAAACTGTGTGTTAAGCAAAGTGCGGTTTTGCCAACTAGTAAGAGGTCTTTTGGTAGAACAGATTTTCCACTTGGCACTGGTGGCAGCAGAAGATAGTTTCAAGCACATCAAAGTTATAGCTTTCCCAGTAATACTGAGGCCACAACAATTCCATCATCTTGCACACACCATGATGCCTAACAGCCTTATGTGCGTTCATAATTATATTAGGCCATGATGAGGGTCTTAGGAAGTTCATCTTGAAATCGCCAATCCACTTGTACAACTCACCACTTCATTAAAAGGTATTAGCTTGCATCTCATTTAATGCTTTTATGACTTAAGGCGGTCCACCGTTCTATGTTCCACTGAGCATTTTATCATACATAACGTCACTCAGATCCGCTGTGATGGCCACCATTGGCAATCTTTGAAGCAATTGGCATTCTGGTGTTTTGCATCAGGTCGGTGGAGGATCTCAAATTCATAAACCTACAGTTTGAGGGCCCATCTAGCTAGGCACCCTTCAGGCTCCTTGAGGTTCTGCAACCAGCGTAATAAAGCATGGTCCGATATAACAAAAGTTTCACTCCATGCAGATATATCCTAAATTGCTTTTATGCATATATCACCGCTAAACACTCCCGCTCAGTCATAATGTAATTAAGCTTATGGAAATTCAGGTTTTGACTGCAGTAAGCCACTGGGTGCTCCTCCCCTCATCATCTTTTTATGATAGAACTGCCTCAACAGCGGAAAAGGATGCATCCATCTGAACAATGAATTCTTTTATAAAATTTTGGGTATTGGAGAACTGGTGCAATGATTAATGCCGTCCAAAGTGTTTTGAAAGAGAGTTGACATAGTTCAATCCATTTGAACATGGCATACTTTTATAATAACTCAAATAGCAATCCTCCAATACAACTAAAGTTTGATATGAAGCAGCGGTAGTAGCTGACCATCCCAATAATACCTAATTTACAGCTTATTGTTAGGCGTAGTCATCCTATGGATAGCTTCCACCTTGACTGGTTGAGGTTTCAGCCCTGTCGCATCTACAACAAAGCTGATGTACTCCAGCTGATCCTTGAAAAAATGACATTTCCAGGGCTTAATTTTAATGTTGGCCTCATTAAGCCTGCGGAATACCTCCTCCAAATAGTTAAGGTGCTAGAAAAAGTGTGGGAGAATATATTAATGTTGTTGAAGTACACAAGGACACATGATAACTTAAGATCGCAAAAATAGTGTCCATCACCCATTAAAATGTAGCCGTGGTGTTACACAACCTTTAGGGCATACAGGTCATTTGAAAAAGCCCCTTGGACGTGATAATGGCGCACTTCTCCTGTTCCACCACAGGCAACTCAATCTGCCAATATCCTGATATAAAATCCATCACTGAGAAGTAACGAGCTCCACCTAACTAATCAAAAGCATCATTGTTCCGCAACAAGGGGTATGAGTCCTTTTTGGTGATACTTTTGAGCTTCCTGTAGTCTATAGCTACGTGGTTAGTGCCATCCTTATTTTTTACAATCAGAACAGGCAAAGCCCATGGACTCTTTGACACTATAAGCATCCCTTGCTCCAAAAACTTTTCAATTTCTTTGTTAACTACATCTTCAGCTGCCTTTGATCAGCTGATTGGCCAGAACCTGATGGAAGGATGATCCCTAGTGTCCAATCAATGGATCACCCTCCATGTGCACCCTAATATTATGATTATCAACAGAAAATATCTCCTTGTATTTAAAATAAAGCTTCCGCCTGATCATTCTGGTCTTCCAATAACCCCATTAAAATTTTCATGCGGTACACCTGCCATTACGCTGAGCTGTGGTTCAAAGGGCAAACCAAATTCATCCAGTTACCCAAACTCATGAACCTGGAGGACCTCCTCAACTTGGTTCAAATGTAAATATGCCACTACTTGATGCTGGAAGATCTGCATTGGTTCATTCTGGAGATTCGCTACCAAGACCTTGATCTCGCCATGTCCCAGGAGTGTAAGGCCTGAAGCCACATGGGGCTCAAGCTGCGATTTCTAATATGGACCAATGACCTCCCCAAAAACTCAGCAGGCACTTCCACCTCTAACTTGGTTTTTATTATTACTTGGTGTCTGGAGGGGATGGATATAGGGACAGCGTCTCTATGCGGTAGCCCTTGATATTCATATATTTGATGGGGAAGGGCCTGGGTTTTATTTTAAATCAATGGTAGCGGACCAAAATTACCCTATCACTATAGGCAAGGTTGATATGTTTCATGTGCACTGAGTCCTATGGCACTCGCTGTAAGCAAAATAAATTGGGATCCGTTGACCCAAAATCTCTAAGGTCTCCTCCATCATATCAACGACAGCACCATAGTGTCACATAGAAGTGGTTTTAATCAATAGGTAATAATTTCTGTTCAGTAACACTACCACCGAAGCTAAAACAATTGACCCAAACTACAAGGGAAGCGCACTGTAAGCTCCCTCAGAGACCGTGTTTTCTGCTCCAGCAGTCCCATACACCATTTGATGTTTCATATCAGGTTTTAATGTCAACTTTGCCACCAACTTAGTGGAATCTAAGTTAACTGGAGCGCCCATATCTATTATAGTGCAAACTTGTGTTTTTGCTATAACAATGTCACAGTAGGTACACTCCAAGTAAGATAAATGTTGACTGTTCACTACATGGACATGCAGAGGATTGCTTTTTCCCAGGAAGCTCATATTAACACACCAATTTTATTGTAACTTTTAACAATAGCATCCACTTAGAGGGCGACGTCTAACCCTCTCAGGGTAAGCACGTCTGCGAATTTTTTCTGTTTGTCTGAAGAAATTTTTTCATAAATTTGACAAGCGTAAGGCTTTTTAGGGTTCCATAGTTCCTTCATCTACTATATCCTTGGTTGGTGCCCATGTCAGCACATTTACTCTCCCAACTGTTTGCTGATATAGGAATGTATCATTATACTGGGGTTATCAGCTGTATATACTTTAATAGGTAGGACGTTTGAAGTTGGGATAGTGGAGGTAGAGATTCCCATCTCTACTCCTCTCTGATTTTTCCCTTATAGTACTGTTCCTGCTGTATGTGGTGGACCTGACAATTGAGGAAACCTTTTTCCAGGTGCCCAGAGGTGGCTTCAATAGAAACAATTAACCCTGTAAGGCCTGCATCCTTTAATATTGTAAGATGAGCCTCACCAAAAATTTTATTATAGCTGATTGACGTAATTATGTCCAGGTCAGTAGTTGGGTTGTTGCCAATAAGCAGGTCCAGGGCAGAAGTTGAACTGCTTGGGGTAACTTGGCGTAATATGACTTGAACGTCCAGGTTTCTCCAATTGAAATAATTTGATGATGGCGGCAATATGCTTCCACTCTGTATTAGGTGGAGGGAATGTTACGGATAGATGGAGCAAAAACTGAACAATTTTAAGCAGGAGTACGTCATCATCCAACATCAGGGTCATGACATTTGTAAAGCTCACAGTATGGCTTTACTGCAGAGGTCATTGCAATGCACACATCAGATTTGGATAAAGTACCCGCCCCCAATTAACACATGAGCTTCTGCCATAAACTGATCAGCAAATGTGATGAAGGTCTCATTACGCTGAAACCCAATGGTCAAGAACTCAGCCTTCCGCTGCAACATCTTTGCAGTTCCTCCAAACAACCCCAGCACATTATCCTTTACCTATTGATATTGAAATGGAACTGTTTGGAAGGTAGCAGCTGACTTGATTGGCACTTCCTACATCCAAGGTGGATACTAATATTTTGCTTTGTGCCTTTCTGAGGCTTCTTCCATCACAAACTCAGATTGCTTAAAGAAACCATGAATATTCCAATCACGATCAAATGGAGGCAGCTTATCAATACAAACCACCTGCAAAAGCACTTTCTGCCTTTTACCATAGCGTCCAAGGTGAGCTTGAGTTACGCATATTCAACTGGTGCAGTATCTCATGAAGATCACCTGTCAAAGCAAGCCGGATATGACATGGCTGGAGACTGAAGAATTTTAACTTTTTTGTGGTTGATCAATGGACCCCCTGTAGTGAGCGCCACTGTTATAATTTTGGCATATATGTTGAGATATGACATAGGGTTTTTTTCGCAGGGTCAAGCCCACTGAGAAATGGATGGATGATATGGAAATCATTGGACTATAAGAAAAACATAAAAATTTAATGAAATATGAAGCAATCGTTTCAGCCACACTACTTATATTAATTTAGTATAAACCAGTAGATTTCTTCTGCTCCGCTCACTTCTTTCTATTAACAATATTCCCCTTTCAATCTTCTTATATTGCTTATATCTCAGCGACCTTGGTCAATACTGACCCATTTGCTTGGACTATTCGTTCCACTGTATTATCATTGGTTACAGAAGAATTCATCATTTATAAAATTCACGATTGCCTTAGTTCAAGGCGATCTACTCATTAAATGCCATACACCAACATCTCATTATTTCCTGATTTGGGGGGCAATTCAATATTATCCTTTCAAACCAATATAGCCTCATCCTAAGGCGCTCAGATAAAAGTAACTCAGAATCATAACTGGCAGATATTACAAATTCCGCCATAATGACTTAGTGCTTATTGTGCAGTCATATCAGAATCAAGACACTGCACATTTTCTTATTTGCATTTTAATTAAAGTATTGATATAGTTAATAATAATAAATGGGTTGATAGTATGAAGGCTATCTCCATAGTTAATATTTCACAGAAAAGCTGTAGTATTGTCTCCAATGCTAGATTGTTGCTACGCACTTTTCTGATCCTAGAAGATATCTTGAACGGAGGGAATTTCCCACAAAATCTCCATTTTTGTGAACTTAACCTGACACTAGGTTTAGAGGTTTTCTTCTTAATGAAATTAACCTAATCTTAAGTTACAAAGTTCTCAGTTTCTCTCATGATGCTGGAGCCACGATTATCAGGACAATAATAATTAGCTAAAGGATATCTGATCCTTTCATCTCTAATATCAAGTGTAAATAATTACTAAAGTTGTAAGATAGCCTAAATATTAATGTATTTTAATTCTGCTTTCAATCTTGATCTGATTTATTATGAAAAATGAGGGAATTTATAAGGAAATTAACGCTTAATCCTGTTGGTGACTCACTGGGAAATGGCAACCATTAACATTGTGAAGCCCTTGAGAGGTCACACATATGAGGATTTTCCTCAACAAGCTAGTTGGGTTCTGCCACCATCTAGCAATGCAACGTCTCCAGGTTAATTAATAAATGCATCCTGGCATTATCAATTACCAGCGTGGTAAACAAATTAGACTACCAACCTGCTTAGGTAATGAGACCATTACCCATTAAAAGCAGGTTACGTTACCCTAAGAGGCTAACCTGCAAGCTGCTGATAGAAGTGTCATGGCGCTTCAACAACTAAACATAAATCCCTGAGCCAAGCAGAGACATACCCAATCAACTCCTAAAAAATAAGACATTATCAATAGTAAAATTGATAACATAATTACTCATTTATTGTTAAGGGATGATCCCCAACGAGACTTAGCAATCTGGTAGATCGCCACCAGCAAATTATTGATATTCATTATGCTATTCCGATATACAATAATTATCATCAAAATCATTTAGTTTTATAAGCCCTAAGGGGCTCCTAGTGCAGGCAACTATTGTGGGGTGAAGATCTGGGGTACTGCTTCACCAAACTAGGGCTATGTGTATCTAAGCACCACAAAAATGTAAGCCCAGCCATGATTGGGATTAGCTCACGCTACCCCCTACAATGACATAAGCCCGCCTGTTTAAGTACTGAACAGCTCATCTGCACCAGCCAGGACAGGCGATATGCCTCACATCCCCCTTGCGGGGGACAAGACCTGATGACCCCCAGGTTTAAAACCCCTGAGGGTGGAGAAGCCGAAGCCCTCCCTTTTCACTTGCTTTTTTTGCGAAGTTATGCTCTCTGGACCCTTTTTCTCCAGGAAGCCTTGGAGTCCTTTCAGATCAAACGCAACTATCTTGCATGATAACTTGCACCACCAGCTGGCTCATCCTGACCGTTCTAACAGCTAGCCAAGCTTCAGGCCAACTCAGCAAACCATGAAATTTATTTTAGGCATGTGCACCAAAGCGCAGCCAACCAGGATTGCCCCTCCCTTGTCCTGGGGTCCATACCCACACAACCCCAGCTCGTGGGGAGGCCGTTTGACAGGCACATTGCCCGACTTGTACCCCCTTCCTGCCCATATTCTCCCCTCAGAGAGTGATTGACACCCTTAAGAACATGTTGGAACAGTTATCACTACGATCCCGCACTTCTTACAGCCACTACAGGACCTGATCAAAGTGACTTTTTGGGTTCTGGTATTAACTACTCACCCATGTTTCCACAGGCTTTCCCAGGTTGCACCATACAGAGGCTCCAGCTTACCCTAACTAGCTCACCATCATCAAACTCTGATAACTCCCATATCACTAATGGACTTATTCAATAGGTAATATACAAATATATTATAATTGCTTAAGCTGGTTAACGTGGGCAAAAATCTTAACACTTCTTGACTGCAATAATTAAATATTCAGTGATGATGGCTATCAAGCCCTTTCTATACTCAATAGTGAACAACGTACTTTACACCTAAAAACGATGCCCTAACTCCAAAAAATGCCATTAATGATAGAGGAGATTACTACTCCTCATGACGTGAATTTCCTCATCCAAAATCAGCAACAACCTAAATGATACATTGGTTAAAAATTTTTTTTAAAAGACAGATGTGGATAAGAATCCAGACGCCAATAAATGGTGACACCATCCAACCCAGAACTACTATAAAAGTAAATGAGGTAGGTTGACCTTGGAAAAAATACACCCCAAGTTTTTTAGGCTGTTCTGGTTTTGAACCTGTTTCAATCAAAACCTGACCCAGAGTAAGACAGGAACCAACCCGCTATGCTATCCACTCCTCCAAGAACTATTATATATAATAGTAAGAATAATTGAAGCATAATGAAAGCTATACTCCTTAATTACTAAAACTTTACCCTCTCGTTTGATTTGACCACTTATTCAAATGGATCAAAGGTTAAAAGTTTTTACTCTCAATCACCTTTTTCCCATGCCAAACCTACCCTATGTCGACTATATTGATGCCTGCTGCCCCATTTGAGATGGTGGTGCACCGCCTCCTGGCATTTATCAGCCAACGGTGAAACGCCCCTGGGCTGGCCCAGCTATCCCAACAAACACTTCAGGTTGCTATGTACCACCATAATACCTAGACCACCACCCTGCACACTCCCAGCTGGTGCTCTGAAGCCACCTGGTGCTCCCTTGGAGCAACCTAAATTTTGGCCTTTAAGTCAAAAATAGGAACCTTTTCCCCTATGTGTTGAGATTTTTGCCCACATTAACCAGAATGGTCGATTATTACTATATCTGCTTATTTACAAGGGAGGCCCTCTAGTGGATATGGGAGTTACCATTTTAGATAATAACTATTGGTCAGTGGAATAGCCTTAATGATTATTGGGTAATTAGCCAAGGTCAATATGCTGTAATTGATAATTTCATAAAGGGTATTATCCCATCAATAAATGAGTAATTATATTATTGATTGGCTATTGATAATTTAATTATTTCAGAGCATTTAATTATTGGTTCCACCAATTGACCAAGGAATTTATTTATAGTTGTTGACGTTCCAACAAAGTCTTTAGTAACAACTTGTTAGCTAACCTTTTAAGTTAACGTAACATGCTGCTAATGGTAAAGATCTTATTACCCAAGCAGGTCACTAGCCTAAATAAGTTACCCGCTGTTTAATTAAAAGTTTGGGGAGCATTATTAATTAACCTGGAGATGTTGCATTGCTAGATAGTGGCAAAACCCAACTAACTTGTTGAGGAATTCACTCATGTGTGCGACCTCTAAAGGGCTTCACAATGCCAATCGTTACCATTTCCCAGTGAGGCACCAACAGGATTGAGCGCCAATTTCCTAATAACTTCCCTCATTTTTACTATATAATAAAGCAGATCAAGATTGAAAGCAGAATATAGTTAATTTAATATTTAAGCTATTTTACAATTTTGGTATTTATTTACCCTTGAGAAAAGTGATTAAAGGATTAGATATCCTTTATATATTACCATTGTCCTGATAGTCATGGCTTCTACGTCAAGAGAGAAACTGAGAAGCTTTTAACCTAAGAGAGAGTCAGGTTCAATTGAGAAAAAGAGGACCTCTGAACCTATCAATAAATCATGTTTAATAATAAGTTCATTTAAAAGGAACAGTTTGAGGAAAAAGTTTCCTCAGCTCAAAGATATCTTCAAGGATAAGAAGAGTTTGTAGCACCAGACTAGGTGGAGAAAATACTCCATATTGGCTGAAAAAATTAAAAGGGTGATAGTCTTCATAATATCTCCAACCCATTTTTTTATCAGCTATACTATTACTTTATTACAACGCTCAAAATAACCTGTGCAGAAAATAAGAGCTACAGCGAGCAGTAGTTCAAAAAAGTTTACATCTTAGATCACTAAAGGAGAGGTTTCTTTTTCAATCCAAAATTTATAGATCATATCAGCAATGTTGTACAAAAAAAACTTGAGAAACTCTGGATTTTTTGGAAACTTTTAACCAGAACATGCTGAGCTCAGCGTAACAAGCTGACTTTGCTACTTTGGAGGAGTGTGTGACAAAGCCAAGGAGAAAATTGAACAAGTTTGAAAAGTTAGTTTTAACTTTATGGGAAGGACACCTCCTTGAAATGAAAAGGGACTAAATCAATCAAGGAGATTTTATTCAGAAAACTGAACAAGATGCAGATATAGAATGCTTCTTCTGGCTTCATGATGACATGGCGCAAATATTAAATTGCATAAAATAACCAAAAAATTGACAGATGTGTTTGCATTCAGATAGGGATGAGTGAAGCCAATAACAAAATGCATGAAATCAGTTGGGTTAGGACAAACCCCAAAAAATATGCCTGGATCTTTCACTAAAATTTTGGAGATGACTCCTGAAGTTACACCTATCGTTAGTCAGTTTTCTGGGCAGGATATGCCAACAAGCATCAGAGGAATGTTAAAATATGCTGAAATTACCCACCTTTTGCCAGGATAATGCATATGCGTTTTTCGCCTATTAAAAATGATGTTTGGATATGGCGACTGACAGAAGGCAGTAATCAAGATAAGCTTCCTGGACACTGATTGTTAAAATCTGGTGTTTCCTATCTCAATGGGTCAGTTGGATTTTTAGAAAGGCTAAAGAAGTTACTATGACTGAGTTTGATAGACCTACGCAGATATCCAAATGTAAACAGGAATTTATGGGTATTTAGATCAGAAAGGACTAAACACTAGCAACTTTAAATGACCAATTTTACTAGGAATTTTAACCTGGTTGGCGCAAAAGTATTAAAGAATTTCGATGTAAGAATTACAATGAAAGCAGCGTCAAGCCCCTACAGAGACTTGCATCGCCCTATGGCTTCGGCCCTTGTGACTCAGATGTTTATCCAGATGGCGGATCATCTAAAAATGTTAGGAGCACATTTGAAGCACCCAATCAAACCTTCAGAGTTATATAGACCAAAGCTCAGAATACAGTGAAATTCGCCGATCTTTATTTAAGAGTAACAGTACTGAGTAGTAATGGTAATTAAACCCAAGGACTAAGATGGGTAGACAAGACTTAAATCATTTGCCAACAATGTAGGAAGAACTGCACAATTACCGCTCAATGTTGGATAAAGAAGCCTAAGGAACAATTTAAAAACGGTACAGTATAAAGTAAAGGTTTCTGGTCATATGTTAAAACTTAGGAACTGTGACACCCAGCTTACTCTGCTGTTGTGAACATCAAATGTTAAAACTTATTAGAGCTTGAACCATTAATTTAGTTGATCTTTTTCCGCTTGGAATAACTTTCTGAGCAAGTTATATGGAAAAAAGCAAATTTTGATCACCCGCCTTAGTTTTACTCTAATGTCCTAGGATTCTCCGCCAGCTGCCCCAGTGTGAGGCAGTGGCGAAACTCCTCCCACCGCTTTCTGTCTTACAGGAGTATGTGCTAAGACTGGATCACCCTGTCATACAAAACCCCTAGGATGATTCATTCCGTCCAAGGATCTTGATTACCACCTCGCTTGTACCAAAGTGGTGCCCCATTGCCCCCTGGTGCTCCCCTGGAGCAACATGCATTTCAGCCGTAGGGTTGACTATGGGAAACTTTTCCCTTACCATTACTAAGCCATTATCAAAATGGCTCAGGTGGTAATGCATCCTGTTGGTCTTATTGACTTCCTTCCATATAAGGGGTATTTTGATATCAGTTTCACTTTGAAGCCAATGACGCCGCTGCAGCATCTGTGCCCCTGATCTTCCAGGGTACCCCTCTCCCAAAAATTTGAACCCAGCTCCCAGTAGATACCATTTTGGTAATTCATTTTGCTGGTTTGCCCACCCAACTTCCCCATGAGGTGCTCCAACAGGAGCTGATGAAAGGCTTGGCAGCCTATGACTCCAACCCCCTAAAGCAATTTGTAGTCCCAAATGGGGCCACATGCCTTGCTGGGCCTCGGGCATATGCCATAATCAGTCCTGAATCAAATAAAAATACCTTGTCAAATCCTCCTCGCGCTGTCATCCCCTCTGCCCCCACCATCCGTTCTGGGCCTGCATCAAGGGCGGACGGACGATCTGTCCATTCTGTTTTGAGTTGAACCACTCAAAATGTAAGTGCCCATCCTTAGCTGCTTCTTATGGCTCTGATTTGTCATCCGCCAGCTTCCAATCTGCTTCCCGCCCCGCACCAGCTTTGGTATGGGGTACAATCCTACCTCCCCTCCCCCAAAGACTGTCTATGCAGCTGCAACTGCAGCTACCAATCAGCATACTATTCGCTACAATGCCACAAATGCTCCATTCAATCAAGCACAGGATTGGACCCCAGTTTGCTCCCATGCATGATCCAATGAACCAACCAAATCTCAGGAATATGCCAATTCCCCAATTCAATTTAACCAAAACCCTTGGGATCTATGACTGAAATTGATGAGTCCTAGAATATTATTGAATACTGCACTATACAAATTGAGCAGTTTATGTTTATCAACCACAATGGTGAGCTACCCCCTCATTATATGCCCCCAGCAAAATAGCAAACTTTTCTGCGGTGACCACCATCTGGCTGTTGAAGCAATGACTAAGCCAATTTGTCACCCTCTCCACAAAGCTGCCGCCAAATCAGTGGTGATGCTCGCAGGATAAATCCCTCCTTCCAATATTCCCCAAAGCCAATAAAATACAATGGAAATATGTTGATTGAAGCTCACAAAGCCACCAAAGACGCCATCCAGAATGAGTCAAGGGTAGCGCAGAATCCCAAATACAAGATTACCTGCACCAATTTCATTATATTTTTAAAGCCCTCAATAAATGAATATAAGCTAAAGCAGCTTTAGCCAGGTACAATGGAACTCTTATGTATAACGGCTATATTCCCACCACTTTGATCATTGGAAATTTATATCTGCATCCTGCTGATACCCCGACGCCCCTGCTCTCTGCCATAGCCCATGCCCTGCTTTGGGGTGAAGTAGAGACTGAGGATGAGCACCCCAATCCCCCTCCTCTTCCACCATGATGGGTTAAGTGATTACCGCTGTCCCACCTGGTTGGTTGTGTTCACTTTTTTGTGTGTCGTCCACTCATTTTGGGCAATTAGTTCATTTTAGTTAGAGGAGATTTATTCATTAGGTTTTTGAGAATTGGTAATGTCCATCCCCTGGTTGGCTTACCTCAGCTATATAAAAGAATCATTAATTGAGTTCCAATTAATAACCATGGGATTTGATCCCTCATTCTTAATAATACTTGATTAAGATCCCTTTGTTAAACTTGCACAGGATTCTTGTATGTGCGTTGTTTGATTTGATAATATGATTTAATGGGCAATAGTAGTATGAAGACTACTATTCTAGTTGAGCTGCTAGCCAGAATAAAGATCAGGTCCAACGCCAATCTGGTGCTTGTCCTTAATGTTTTTCTTCTGAAATAGTAGGGACTTTTTCCATATTCCTTCTGGAAAATTTAACCTAGAGTAGGGTTCAGAGATTCTTCTTCCGTCTAGTCATGCAGAGTCCACAGAAATAGCAATTTTTAGACAAAGAATCTTATTGTAATTTTTCTGCAATTGCAAGAGCAAACAGACTAATTATGAAAGTATTTAATCTGTAAATATATTTCTACTTAATTATCTTCCATATTATAAAAAAAAATTTAGGGGATTTTATAGGGAATTCGGTGCACAACTCTTTGGTTGGCACCCCAAATGAGAAAGGCGGCCGAAGTCAATGAATTATCTCTCCAGGGCCACGAGAAACAATGACCTTCTTCATTGAATATACTTAGGTTTTTTTTCCCTCTTAGACTGCAACCTCTTTTAAGTCTAAAATAAGAACGTGTCCCAAAGTCTTTACTCAACTCCTACTATAAAATACTTTTATTTGGTAACAACTTGCTTAAAGAATTGGACTCTTACCCATAAATAGCAAAATGCATTCCAAAAAAGGTTATGTCAGGTGGACAGCAAATAAGAATTAGACTGGCCTGCCAGCCCAGATGCCAGAGCATCTGAACAGCAAACTATAATGCCTGAGGCACTGCTGCTGATATGACAAATATGGAACCAGAAAGGAGTTCCACCAATATCTGCTGGTGAGCCAGAATTTCATCTAGGCACAAAATATAGTAACAGATGCACATGGCTGTTAACCCTGAGGGGTACGAGAACGTTAGTGGATAAGGCGGCTTAATTATTAACATGCAAAAGCTAACATTTAGGTAGAATTTTTAATGGAAGTTTAGGAAAGGAAAATCTACTAACAATTTTCTTAGTGCGATGCAGCTGATTAAATAGTAGTCAATTTGGGGGAAAACAAAGCTGGGATCAGGTCCCTCAAATTTGGCCTAACTGGCGAATTATTTGGGAATGGGCGGGTTAGTTCCTTGGGAACCATCATTGCAAAATTTGGCGGCAGGCCAAGTTGCTGTTAGTTTGACCTTGAACGCCTGAACCAAAGCTTGACTATATTTCTAACGGCTGGCATGATGGCATTTAGCCCAATGAGTGGCGGGAATCCCCCAAGGCCACCCCACATAGGGGTGGGCCCATTTGGTTGGGAATGGGTTTGAGACCCAACCAATCATGCTCAGTTGCTGGGCATTCATTCAGTCAATGGCATTGCATCAGGCGCAACACCCAATTTGTCAGCAGGAAGCTGCCCATCAGGGGTGATCCCTGACAGATTTGGGAGGGGGGGAGATTTTTCCGATCATGATGTTAATTGAATCAAAACTGTTGAGCATTCCAGCCAATAGATCAGTCTTCCTACCTTTTTGACCATTTAAAATCTGAGCATCGGGTGGATTGCCACTCAAATTGGTTACAATCAATTTTATTTTTGCCAATCTCAGCGCATATTTCACTGATTCCTGGTAACAGTTCTGCTGAGGTTAGTGTGGGTACTGGAAACAGGATCCAAAGTGGGAGAGCTGTTACTCAGCACTCATCTACTATGTGATTGAGATCGCCCTGAGTAACAAGGGGTACAGCCATCCTCTTTAGTGCCTTCTTACTCAGCAATGGGAAAATGGCCCGGTCAACACCCAAAGGACGTTCCTGGGACTTACATTACCCTTTCCTTTTCCCAAGGGAAGGACCTCACCACTGGGGAACTGCATGAGATCCACATTTTTGTGAGCCTTGGGTAATTTGATTTCCATAATAGTCACAACTTTTTTTTGGGGGATGGGGAGCTTCAGGGTGGGATAAATGGAACGCATCAACCAGGTCCATGAAATTTGCACAATCGTGTGCCTTGACCCAACTATTTTCATAGGCTGGATACCCTTTCCAGGCCACAAGATATTGTACTGAATGTCAGGATTTCTGGGATGCCAGGATAGCCTCTACCTCATCCTCCTCTTCATTATCGATGATAATTGATTCCAGTTCTGTGGGAATTGCACCCTTGAATGGCGACATCTGGGAAACATGGAAAATGGGATGCCGCAACCAATGCGCGGTGAGCTTCAATCAGAACGCCCCATTACCCAATACCTCCTCCACCAAATGGGGTCCTGAATGTTTGATGGCGAATTTGCGGGAAGGGGCCTGGATTTTAAGTGATGGGTGTCAAGCATAACATAAGAGCCCTTCATAAACTCGTGACCTGGAATTGCTTCTGATCTGAGAACCACTTGTAGTTGTCTATAGCTTTGGTGAGGTGTTCCCGCACTAAACTTTGAGTTGATATAATATGAGCAGCGTGGTCCATGGCAGCTTGAACCTCTGGCCGCAAGCACAGTCCAACCAAAAATGAAGGATTATAACCCAACGTTACTTTGTAAGGGGAAAACCCCGTGGATGCATGGGTTCCATTATTGTACATGAATTGGGTGAGGGGGAGATCATCAGCCCAAGTATCCTGCATGGCTGTAGCATAGCAACGCAGGTATTTTTCAAGAACTTGATTGACCCACTCAGTATGGCCATCATACTGAGGATGATACGCCGTGGAGTGACAGGGGCATATTTTCAGGATAGATAGGAGTTCACTCCAAAACCGCGCAGTGAACTGGGAAACACGGTCGCTGATGATCTCCTGGGGGAGACCAAACATCAAAAACACATGGCATATGAAAAGGTGGGCAGTTTCTTAAGATGTAATTGCAAAAGAGCAGGGGATAAAGAGGGAAATTTTTTTAAATGATCCACCACTACCATCACCACTGTGAACCCATTAGAACAGGGGTGCTCAACAATAAAATCCACGGACACTGATGTTCATAGACCCTCTACCTGCTGTAAGGGGTACAGGAGGCCATTTTTCCAGAGCAATCTAACTTGGCCCTAGCACAAGTAATACATTTGGTGATCCATCCCAAAACTTTTTTGTCAAACCTGCGCAATTGTAGGTCCATTTGATCAAATCAATGCATTTCTTAGAACCAGGGTTACCAACTGTGGGGGTCATGATGGGCGCGAAATACCTCATTTTGGAAAGAAGGGGGAACCCAAAAGCGATATCTAAAATAAATAAGACCCTCCTTCAGTGAATATAGGGAGTGTTTATGCTTCTGGTGAGATAACTGCTCAATCAACTCTACGCCCTCAGGGCAGGCCATTTGATTGGCTAATACCTGAGCAACTAATGGGGCGTCAGGGGCCAGAGCGATGGAAGAAATGACAGGGGGAACAATTGACAAGATTTGGGTAGTAGGAATCACCGTAACGAGATCCACTCCCTTTGGATCCACAGAACTGTGGGTGGGGCTGTGGCAGAGAAAATTGGGAAGTACATTTAGTACACCTTTTATAAATTTGTATCTGAAATTAAAACTGCACAGGTCCCAATAGATTTGGGCTTGCCGGTGTGCCAATTTTTGGGGTTTACAAAAGTACAACAAGGCTTGGTGATCCATGCAAACTGTTAATTCATGTCTAGCACCCTATAACAGGTATCTCCAATGAGTTAAGGCCCATGCAACAGCTGCCAATTTCTTTTCATAAATAGACCAAGACTGCTCCATGGAGGCAAACTTTCAGGAAAAGTAGGCGACCGGGTGTTCCAAACCATCATGCTCCTGGAGCAACACTGCTCCGACAGCTACTTATGATGCATCGCATGCAACAATATATGGCTTGGTGGGATCAGCGTGTTTTAAAATGGGAGGGGATACAAACACCTCTTTAATTGATTTAAACACCTGTTAGCATTTGTCCATCCAACAAAAAGGTATGTTCTTCCCTGTGAGTGGGTGGAGTGGGTCGGCAAGCTGAGAGAGTGTGGGGAGAACTTTTTTAAGAGAATGATGGTTCCCAAGAAACTCTGTATTTTTCTGGGTAGTGAGAGTTGGCCATTCCCAGATAGTATCCAACTTATTAGGAGGGATTGCGACGCCATCTTTAAGGACTAGGTTCCCAAGGAAGGTGACCTCCTCATTATAAGGCTAACACTTAAACGGTTTGAGAAACAACCCTGCCTTATGCAAGGCGACCACCACTGCTTTAAGTTGATAGCATGTTGTTCAGGAGTCAGGGAGTGAACCAGAATATCATTGATGTATGCAACAGCACAGATGAAATGGAGGTCACCCAGTACATTATCAATCATCCATTGAAATGTAGCGGAAGCATTCTTCAGCCCAAAAGGCATTACCCAAAAAATTGGAAATTGCCGCGCTTCATTTGGATCACTGTTAACCATTATTGCCCTTTCATTATCCAAATCTGGGTAGAAGCGTTCACTAGATTCAGCTTAGAGAACACACGGGATTTGGCAATTGCCTGACTGATTGTCTTCTCCAGAGGCAGGGGGTTGGTATCATAAACCGTTACTTTGTTTAAATGGCCGTAATCTGCGCAGGGACGAAGAGAACCATCCACTTTTTTGGTGAAGATGATGAGGGAGGTGACGGGTGAGGTTTCCTTGAACAGCCAACCTTTTTCAACATATCGTCCAACCAGGTATTGAGTGAAACTTCTTCCTCCGCTGTATGGGGATACAGAGGACAGTTGATGTTCACCAACTCCATGGTTGTTCAAAACCCACAATCATACCTGGTGTGTTTAGGCAGACAATCTGCCTTTTCCATATCAAAGATTATATGATAGTGCATTAATTTTTGGGGAAATTGGCTGGAACGCCCGCAGAAGTGACTATGGTAGTGATGGAGCTAGTTACTTGTACTTTCTTGAGGGTGTCAATCAAAGGGAATTCTCCCTCCAAATGATCATTGGTGAACAATAGCGTATTAGACTCTAAATGAATCTTCACATGTTGTTGACGTCACCACCCCACCCCTAAGATCACCAGAAACACCAAGTCCGGCATAGCCAAAAAGCAATCACAGAAGCTGAACTGGTGGATTTAAAAGGTACCGGTCAGTGAATGACATATGAGGGTTGATAAGCAGATGAGGCCACCATCACTGAGGAGCCCGCATCCATTTCCAGTTTATCTGTTGCACCAATTCAACACTCATAAAATTTCCCGCGGCTCCAGTGTCCACCAGGGCCTCAAAAGAGACGTGATGAGAACCAACGCTAATCTTCATGGGAACTAAGAAGTAAGCATAGTTCTCCTTTTTGGTAGTTGTGGATGAATCCAGCGATACCAAAGAGATGATGGTGGGATCTGGGGAAACCAATGGGCAAATAGCTGTGGCAACTATGGGGTATGGTTTTGGAGGCTTGAGTGTGGCTGGTATGATGTGGTTAGAGATAATCTTCTTTACAATCTGGCTCAGTTGGAAGGAAGGGACCATTGCTGCGCCTATACAAGTGAGAAAGGCAGAAATGGCTAAGAAAAATGGTTGGTCAATTATGTCAGGCGGATAACAAGTAAGAATTAGACTGGACTGCCAGCCCAGATGCTAGAGCATCTGAACAGCAAACCAGAATGCCTGAGGCACAGCTGCTGATATGAAGAATATGGAACTGGAAAGGAGTTCCACTAATATCTTCTGGTGAGCCAGAATTTCATATAGGCACAAAATAAAGTACCAGATGCACATGGCCGTTGACCCCAAGTGGTACGAGAATGTTGGTGGGTAAGGCGGCTTAATTTTTAACATGTAAAAACTAATTTTTAGGAAGAATTTTTAATGGAAATTTAGGAAGAAAAATTGACCAACAATTTTCTCAGTGCGATGCAACTGATTAAATAGTAGTCAATTTGGGGGAAAACAAAGCCAGGATTGGGTCCCTCAAATTTGACCTAACCCATGAATTATTTGGGAATGGGCGGTTTAGTTCCTTGGGAACCATCATCACAAAATTTGGTGGCAGGCTGAGTCACTGTTGGTTTGACCTCAAACGCCTGAAACAAAGCTTGACTACGTTTCCAATGGTTGGTGTGACAGCATTTAGCCCAAAAAGCGGCAGGAATCCCCTAAGGTCACCCCATGTAGGGGTGGGCCCATTTGGTTGGGAATGGGTTCAGGACGTCCAACCTGACCATGCTCAGTCGCTGGGCCATTCATTCGGTCAATGGTATTGCATCAGGCGCAACACCCAATTTGTCATCAGGAAGCTGCCCATCGGGGGTGATGCCTGACAGTTTTGGGAGGGGAGAAATGTTTCCAATTGTTATGTTAATTGAATTGCAACTGTTTTGAATTCTAGCCAATAGATCAGTCTTCCTACCTTTTTGACCATTTAAAATCCAAGCATTGGGCGGATTGCCGCTCAAATTGGTTACAGTCAATTTTTATTTTGGCGATCTTGGTGCAGATTTCACTGATTCCTCGTAACAGTTCTGCCAAGGTTAGTGTGGGTACTGGAAATGGGATCTGAAGTGGGAGAGCTGTTACCCAGCGCTCATCTACTATGTGAGTGAGATTGCCCTGAGTAACAAGGGGTACAGCCATCCTCTTTGGTGCCTTCTTACTCAAAATGGGAAAATGGCCTGGTCAACACCCAGAGGACGTTCCCCAGGACTTAGAGCTGTTCAGTATACTCTCCTCATACACCTCCATTAATGTTCTTTTATCCTGGGGTGGAGTAGAGGGTGATGTGTGTATTTCCATACTCTTCTTTGGGTCTTCAGGTTGTAGGGTATGTCCATATGGTCCAGGTAATCTATCCTGGCTATGGTATTTGGGCTTTTGCTTATTATATTGTCTGTGACTATTTTATCATTAACCTCCTGTCTGTGAGTTAGCCTTGGGAGTCCTTGGTGACTGGTTTGATCATTTATATGAATCCGCTATGTCGCTCTTCTCATGGCTAGGAGTATTTATTTGAAGTGTACAGAAGTGCCGTGTGGTCCTGCAGATGTGGGATGGGATGCCAGATATTTGATAAATATGTTCAGGTGATCTGGGTTTCTTAATTGTAGTGCTTGTGTGAAGTTATATCTTGCTGTTCTGGCCCAGTGTGTATCTGGAAGATCTGGGCTAGTCACCTGAGCTATCCAGGATCCCAGTATATGGGTTGCTTGCTCTACATAATTAGTAAGCACATACCTCCATTCCTTCTAGAGCCAAATAGGGTTTTTGAGGCGTAAAGGGGGGTTGTGGTTGGACCATAGCCATCCTTGTTTTAGGGCGTGGATTGTGTTGAAGAAGGATGGTGAGAAAGCAATTGCATGGGCCGTGAACCATATGATTGATAGAATCATAGAGTTGGTTACCATGACCCTTCCTGTTAGACCTGTTTGGTGTCCATGTAAGGAGGCAATGCATATTGTTATTTTGTCTAATAATTGATTTTTCATCATAGAGTTAGCATAACCTCCTGCTTCCAACCATACTCCCAAGTGATGAACAGGACCAGCTGTTGGCTTGGTGATGAATGGAAGTTTCCGTGAGGTCGTTGCTAATTTTCGCCTCCTATGTATGTTCAGGAGTCTTGATGTTGTACTAGCTTGTTGGACCTGTGTAGATGGCATCCACTGGGTCTGATATTTTCCCAGGAGTATAATTTCCTTTTTCTCAGTGTTAAGTGATGCTTTACTTACGGCTGAATAGTCTTGTATTATCTTCTCAATTCTGCAAGCGTCTTGATTGTTGGATATGCCCTCCACAAAATCACCAGCGAAGGCCATCATTTTGACTGGTGGTTGGCCCTTGACGTTGATTCCTTTGATCAGAGTGTTTGTATTTCAGATTAGGGGGTCTAGGCTAAAGTTGTAGAGTAGAGGGATTAAGGGGTCTCCTTGTTCTAGTCATCACTGTGGGATAACTAGGTTGGTTATGAAGCCTGCTCCCCACACAGCCATGGTTGCAGACTCTGTAAACAACATTTTCATTTTATGAATCTATTTGAAAGCTTGATTTTTTGAAGGCAGGCTCTAAGATAGGTCCAGTTCACCCTGTCATATGCCTTTTGTTGGTCTAAAAAGACAAGTGCTCCAGAGGCTTTGGACTGGCAGACATTTGCAACTGTGTGGATGTTATCCCAGATGGATCTTCTTGGGAAAAATCCATATTGTGATGGGGATATCACATCAGTTGCAATTACTCCTAGTCGTTTAGCCATAGTTTTTTGAAATTTTTGTATCTGTGTTGGTTAGGGAAATTGGGCGCCAATTGGATAGGTCTAATCTGTCTCCTTTCTTGAATAAAGTGACCGTGTAGGCTTCTTTGCCTTCAGGTAGGAGGCATGTTTCCATAATACACTTGTTCATTGAGCTAGAAGAATGTTAGAGATGTTAGTAAAATATTTTATATGAATTCATAGAAAATCCCATCAGGTCCAGGGCATTTCCCTCTTGGTGCACCGCGTACTACTTCCCATATTTCCTCGCGTGATATTAGGTTAATTAAATTGTTATTTTAAACCGCAGTGTCAGTATGTGCACTTCTAAGGAATTTTTCAATTTTTTCTGTTTTGACTGGCTCAGATCTATACAATTTCATGTAAAACCTGTGCACTTTGGTCGCGACTTCTTTGTGTGTCTCTGCTATGAATTTGTCCAGTCAATGGACCTGTGTACAAGCTATCATTTTTTTCCTGGCGTGGAATTTTTGGAAAAAGTAGCTCAAGCAAGTTTCTCCATCTCTTATGTTTTTGCCTTTATATTGGACTTCAACTCGGTGTTGGTGTTTGTGGATCAGGGTGTTTAGCCGAGCAGAAACCTCTACCCATTTGTGACCCCATCCTTGGCTGTATCCTGTTCTTGGTACATTGTTTTCTAGATGGTCAATTTCAGCCAATGTGTGTTTGATAATGGCTGAAACTGCCCTGTGTCTTCTAGACGATGTATGTTTAGTTTTTTGGGTTGTTGACTTTTTAAAGTTTTCCCAGGTAGTTAGTGGGTCTGAGCAAAATGGTGTTTGAAAATCCCAGGTGAGGATATTTCCTCCATCCAGGATTGAAATTCCGAGTCAGCTAAACTTTCTGGGCGTATTCTGCACCATCTGGGTGCTTGGGTTTTGGTTTCACCAGTTTGTAAGACACCTTAACAAGCCGATGGTCAGAGAATTCAATTTTTGCAGTTTTAAATTTTTGAATTTGGTGATGAAAAATTATTGGTGAAAGTATCAGGTCTATCCTCGACATAGAAACAAGTGTGCCATTGTGTACATGTGGGCGTGTCATGTTTTGTAGCAGGGATTGCCTTTTTGGCAGTGGATCATATAGTCCCAGGGTGGCTGTTAGTACTCAAAGTTCCACTTGCCCTTGTGGTATCTCCATTGTGTATGGCCATTAGTCCATTTCTGGGTTAATCCAGCAGTTCATGTCTCCCATGAAAAAAGTGTTTGCTGGTAGATTTAATTGTGTTAGGGCTGTGAGAAACTCTCTTTAGTCCTGTGCACTGTTTGGTGTGTAAACACTGGCGATTGTGTGCACTTTAATGTGCCATGAGAATGTTACAGCGAGTATGTGGCCATCCAGGAACAATTTTTATATTAATAAATTTAAAGTTTTGGTTCACGTGTACTATCACACTACAGTGAATTGACCAAAACAATATTGTTGGAGGGAGAATTTTTCCCATGCCTCCTCCTCTCCCTGTGGACAGTGGGTTTCCTGCACCGCCAGGATATCCACAGGTGGGTTTTGTAGGAGATTCAACTTCTTGGCCCAGGACATTACAGCCTTGAGTCCCACTAGGTTCAGCGTCCCTATCTCCACTGAGACACCTGATGCGCCTCAGGAGCGGTTAGCAGGGCCTCCTGGCCCTACTCCCTCACTCACATTGCTCTCCACTGCACCTCTGCTGCGGAGAGCATAACCATGAGTAGGAGTTGGGGTGTATTCTTCCTCTTTCATTACCACAGTTTTTGCTCCTCTCTTGGCTTTGCTTGGTTTTAAATGTTATTGTGGTGCACTTGTGGATTTTTATTGGCCACATTATTTTCTTGCACATTCCATTGTTGATTTTCCTTACTTATTAGGTTAAATTCTGCATTTTCTGGAAGTGCACTGAACTCCAATTTTTCTGCATTCATTTCCAAATTGGGTTCTGCAAATTCAATCTGATTGGATTGGGTGATTGGTTTTCTACAGGATCTGATTGGATCATTGATTTTAATTCATCCATGTCTTACTGGATCAGTTCTGGTGATATGGATGATTCCACCGAGGCCTTTGCCTTGGCTGCGGCCAGCTTGTGAGCTTGTTTGGCCATTTTTTGTTCTTTCAGTGAAATAGGGTCAATAATTTTATATTGACCGTGTTCTCCCCAGTTGAAGGCTTGTGTAGTATCTGTGATTTTGGCATATTCTGAGTCATCTTCGCCCATTTCCTCCTCACAGAGTTCCATTTCTCTCAGGCCTTCTTTTATGGGGCAAGCATGAAGCTTGTGCCCAAAGGCCTGGCAGTGGTTGCAAATGGGGGGTGCGCTTTCCACTGTTGCACGGAACAGCTGGGATTTTTTCCCATCAATTGTGAAGGATGTAATGTGAGGGATTTTTATAATATCCTCTACTACATCCTGGTTTGGTGAAATTATTGCTATTGCCTTCCCCGTGCTAAGGGTTGGCATCAGCTGGAACTGTTGCATTTTGAATTGTTTGATTTCTCCATAGGCTTCCAAGCCTTCTCAGAGATGTCTTTCAACTACTGTGCGCGCCAGTGTAGTCAGAAGATAGTCAAAAATGATGAAGATGTCTTTGGATTTTGTCCAACGGGTGCATTTGGTTGGGACCAATTGCTGTCTGTCAGGAAGGTCAAGTACCACTCTGACCTTCGCTGCTTTGTTTTCTTCTTCCGCGGTTTTGAACCCAAGGTCTACCAAACCTCTTCAGATAGTATGGGTTGTTAGGTACACCGCGTGTGAGAAAAATTTTGTTGGGCTTTGCTGAACTTTTCCCACATTGTTAGTGTTTCAACGCCCAGGAAAACTCATATCCCATGTTCCATCAATGACAGTGGTTGCAATTGGGATACTTTCAAATAGCTGCAATATTTTACTAAAAAATTTTTTGATGAAACCCGTGGGATGCACAAGCTCAGGTTTTTTTATCTTTGCTTAGATTTTTGTTTGTACCTGTGCGCTTGGTACCTTTGGGCGATGCAGGTCTGGGTCCGCTGCCCTTTACCATGTTTGCCCAGCTCTTTACCTTATTGTTCATACTTATCTCTCCTGGTGTTGTTTATCAAATTATGCTGTTTGAATTGAATCGAATTACTAAAAGTGATAGTAATTGGAAAGAAAAGTTTATATATTTTTGATTTTTGCTACTTTACAGAGCTATTCTTATATTTTTCACTGTTATTTTTTTATTTGGTGAAAATACTAATCAGCATGTAATGTATGTGATAATCTTTGAAAATATGAAATTTGCCTGTGATGGATGTTAAAATCAATGTAAAATACACAAATTAGCCTGTAATAGATGCAAAAGTTAATTAAAAATATATTGATTGGGCCAAAATATCCTTTAATTTAAATGTCATTGATATTTCTGATTTATTCATGTATGAAAACACCTGATCCACTATACCAGGAGGCAATTTGGATGTAATTACACCTACCTGAGCAAAGCATGAGGGTATAGACCTTAAAATTATGAAAGAAGCTGCTTGGCCATATGCTCATCAGCTGGCGGAAAAGATCAGAGCCGCCAAAAGTACTGAAGAACTACAAAAATGAGACTTGACAAAGCAAACATTTCTCTCCCATTACATATTTAGGGCTTATTTCCTAATTTTTCCATTCAATTAATTCATATACTTGATTCAGCAAATAATGCTGCAATACATTCATAAATACCTTATTATGATACTCTGAGTGTACATATGTGGACATCATAGTCATTCATGTAGGAGTACAGGCAATATACGAACAATGAGGCCCATTATTATCATTTTGACCAATTCATTGAGATAAATGAAGATTTTCAAGAGGTTTAGAATATGAAAGACTATGTAATGCCAGGACAAATATCAAAATGTCTTGTGGATCATGCAGCGCACTACCGCTTCATTTCAGATTGCTCATGGTATCATATCTCACCATAGTGTTGGAAAATCAAAATTATGCCATACTCATTGAGACAAAATTCATGAAAAATAGTATAGTGTTAATTGTGATTTTGAGGATAATACCTGACGCTTTTGGGGCAACTTCTGCCTTTAATATATCTTTGAAAAAAAAACTTTCTGACAAAAAATAATTTTGTAAATTTTAATTTTTAATGACAACATAATTCCCTTACAGTACAAGTTGGTCAGATGAAAAAAGAGGGAAATGCTGAAAGAGATTCTCAAAAACCGTGGGATACCAATAAGGTCTACAATGATTAGTACCAAAACTCTAGGAATGTAAATCATGGTTAATAAAGGATTAACATTAGAAATCCAGGAACATTTATATGGAGAAGTTATCAGCCCTTGAAATAAATTAAGATTAAAGCCATGAATTTAGCTGGGAATTATAATACCAGGGCACAGTGAATTAAGTTTGTTATTGGACAATCTGGGCGAAAAAATTGATGAAAATAGAAAAAACCAAGTCCTCAAATTTTTGCATTAAATTCAAACAGCAAAGATAAAAGAATTCCATGACTTTGAAATGTTAACCAAAATGTGATTACTGGAAGATGATTCTGAAAACATCAATGTAATGGTCAATCATGAGCAGTTTGGTTATTTATCAGAACAACACCAAGAAGTGGTACAATTAATCAAAAAATATCAGTTGATACTTTTTCAGGATGACCACCACATTGGATGCGCTAAAAATTGTGATCCATAAGGTTGATACTAGGGAATATCTACAAATAAGAATGTGACCTATCCACCGGTCAAAGGCTGCTGAAGCAGTAGTAAGCAAAGAAAAATTATCAAGTTGATTGAGCATGGGCTCCTCATTCCATTATCAAGTCCATGGTGGGTTCAGTCCTAATAATAAATAATGAGGACGGATCTAATTGCATGGTGATCAATAACTGCAGTTAAATAAGATCACAAAAAAGGAATTCTACCCTCTGTCAATGATGGTGATGCACTTAATCACCTAGGTGAAACCAAATTTTTGGCAATGTAGTTTATCTCGATATATTGGCAGATAGACTTGCCAAAAGAAGATCAAGGGAAATGTGCAATAAACACCGCACAAGCATTAAACCAGCCAATGAGAATGCCCCAGGGACTGTGCAATGCAATGGCGATGTTCCAGAGGGCGATAAATTCCATATTAAGTGAATTAAGATTGTCCTATGTCTTGGTATACTTAAATGACATCAATATATTCATCAGGACAATCACTGATCACCTGAAGCACTTAGAGTAAGTGTCTAAGCGCTAGAGATGGCGAGTTTAAAGATCAAGCCAAGAAAATGTTATTTTGTTAAAAAAGAGCTTGAATATTTAGGTTTATGATAAACTCCACCGGATTGCAACAGCATCTGAAGAAGATTATATCCTTTGATCAGATGTCAATCCTGAAGAGAATCCGAGCTATACAAGTCTTTCTTGAGATGGTCAGCTACTATTGCCAAGTCATTAAGGTTTTCTTAGGAATCCATGAACCATTATGTCACCTATTGAAGAATTTTTAAAGGTTAGTGTGGAATAAGGAGGCCCAATAATCATTTAATGAGCTAAGAAAGTACTTAATAACTAGTCCATACCTGAAGTACCTGAATTTTAACTTGAAATTATTTTACATACTGATGACTCATTAATGGTGATCGCGCCATTTTAAGTCAAGTAGTTGAAAATGGGAAGAGTATCTGATGGCGCTGTATGCAGAAAAATGATGCCAGCAGAAAGGAACTATACTGTTACAGAGCGCAAGTGCCTGGCAGTGAATTAGCTTATAAACATTTTTTGTATATGCAGTAGACAATTTAATATCATGGCCAACCACTTGTCCCTATGTTGATTACATAACCTTAAGGGACCAGATAGTGGCGACTGGCCTTATGGGATTATAATTTGCAAGCCTATGATTTTGGAAATTATAAATTAAGAAGGAGCAGCATATCATAAATGCTGATGGACTATTGAGATTTCTTTCCATTCATGTTGTGTATCATCAAGCTGATGAATTATAATATCATATGATCAAAGGGAATATTGGGGATTACCCCAAGAGATTCAGGGTGCACGGAAGAAAAAGATGGAAAACATTAAAATTAAGAAAGGACTTCTATATAAGTTGATTGATTAAAAACATTAATTATTCCTAAACCATTAGACAAATAAAAATCGTTAAGCTGCACATAAAGTTGTTAGGCTTAGTGCCTTAAACAAAACCATGAACCAATTGCACCAGGATTATTACTGGAAATCAATGATTTATGATGTCATGAATTATCTGATCTGTTGCATGGAATGTAAACTCCACAAGCAGCACGAGAATGTGATGGGATAATGGTTAGTACGCTTTGGGTTCACTTGGCACACAGTGTCAATGAATGTTATGAGAACCTTGAGTGTTAGTATTGGGAGAGTAAAGTACCTCATAGTTGCAATAGATCATCTGTATTAGTTTGTATGAAAGCCTTGCGGAGAGTAGATGATACAATTATGGAAAGATTCATACTGGACAAAGTACTGTACCAGCATGGATGCCCACAAGTATTAAGTGATATCAGAACCAACTTTACGTCATATATAATACTAAGCCTGAAAAAACTAATGGGAATCCAAGGAGTGGTGTCCATTCCCTACCATACAGAAACAATATTAATGGTAAAAAAGATTTAATGGAACTTTAGCTGTGATGCTGAAAAATTGATACCGGGAAAAACTTCCACTTGAGGAATTTATCTGAATTTATTTACATTCACATATAGTAATAGTTATCATGCCATTACATGGAAAAGGCATGTATATCTTTTGAAATATCGTTGGGATATACTGTAAGGATCACACATGGTCAAACCACTGAACAATGGATGGACAATGTGAGGATCTTTGATCCTTATGATAAATAAAAGTATTATAAAAGTACAAAGCAATTAGCTCCAACCACAATACTTTATTTAATTTAATATAAGCAGATCCCTTCTGCTTCACTCCTTCTTTCCTATTAACAATCCTCCCTCTTCAATTGTCCCATCTCGCTTATATATCAGCAACTTCAGTCAAAACCACTCTGTGGGCTTAACTATTCAGTTTCACCATATTCTCATTGGCTCTGGCAGAGTATGCTACTCTTAAATTCTCTATCACCTTAGTTTGAGGAGATCTACTCAAAAATTGTCAAATATTGACATCGCCTTATTGCCTTATTTGGAAGCGATCTAATAATCATCCTTTCAACCCAATATCACCATATCCCAAGGCGCTCATATTAGTACACTGTTGATTATAATTGGAAGATTCTAGCCAATCCACTGTAGCTATTTAGGGCTTATTGTCCAGTAATATCAGAATCTCAACATTACCCCCTATTGAATGGATGATAAGTCTCCCATTGTTTATATGATCAAAGAGAATTTGCATGCACTTAGTTAATAATCCAATTGATTGCAGGGTTCTTGATAGTATAGGCATCAACACCTGTTTTCTTGATTATTTCAAATGGTCTAATACATATGCTGGCCAATTTGTGCTTCCAAACAAACCCATGCTGGCCATAAAATAAAACCAACTCTCCATCTTTGAACTATGCTAGCCTTCTACGCTGCTCCTGATCAACGGCCTAGTTCCTTACCTTTTTTGACATACTGAATGAGTACGCCTTTGTTTGCAACTTGATTATTTTGTACGCTAAATTAGTCAAGTATCTTTGAGGATCCATTACGCCAGATCTTCTACATAAGCATAAAGCAGTGCCTGTAGAGCAGGGTGTCATCCACATAGTAATTGAAAGGGAATCTTCCCCGTGGCAGAATGGTAGCTATTGTTGAATGCAAAACAGCGGTGGAAAGGAGGAAACTACAATTGGAAAGGTAATCCATTATCAACTTCCAAAGTATGTTCACTAAGGTTATTAACTCGCTCAATCATCCTGTTGGACTTGGGGTGAATGAGGTCATCAGAACTCCACTGATGTCCATCAGCTCGTTCAACTTTGGAAGGATGTTCTAGGTGAAGTTGGTTCTGTTATTGGTAAGAATGAACTGAGGGCAGCCATGTCACTGGATAATACAATCCATTAAGAACTTGGCCACTGTGACTACCCCCAAATCCCATATTGCATGTGTTTCAACCCACCTGGTCAAGTAGTTGATCACCACCAGAATGTACTTGGACCAGTTAGCTCCTGTTTTAAGAGGGCCAACAACATCAAGGGAAACCATATACCAAGCGAAATGGGGTTTCACTAACCAGTATGAAGTCTTATGAAGAATGGATTTAACATTTGCCACTGGTGGCAGCAGGAAACTGTTTCAAGCACGTCAAAGCTCATGATTTCCCAATAATACTGGGGGCGCAACAATTCTAACGTCTTGCACATGCCATCATGTCTTACTGCCTTATGTGCACTCATGATTATACTAGTCCATGTTGAGGGTTGTTAGAAGTTCACTATAGAGTTCCAATTCATTTTTACAACTCCCCGTTCCAAGAAAAGTATTAGCTTGCATCTCATTTAGCGCCTTTATAGCTTAGGAGGTTTTTCATCATATATACCGCTGAGAATCTTATCATAAATTACATCGTTGAGATCTGCTGTAATGGCAATGGTTGGCAATCATGATAAGCAATTGGCATTCATGTGTTTTGCTCCAGGTCGGTGAAGGATCTCAAAGGCATACGCCTGCAGTTTTTGGCCCATTGAGCTAGGCATCCATCAAGCTCCTTGAGGTTCTGTAACTAGTGTAATGAAGCTTGATCCATCACAACTTTGAACTTCACCCCATGCAAATGTACCCTAAATTTCTTATATATGTAGTTCACCGCTAAGCACTCCCACTTAGTCACAGTATAGTTATGTTTAAGGCAAAACAGTTTTTAATTGAAGTACGCCAAAGGGTGCTCCTCCCCCTCATCATCTTTCCAGGATAGGACCGCCCCTACAGCGGAAAGGGATGCATCTATCTGGATGATGAGTTCTTTATTAAAGTTCAGATAATGTAGCACCAACGCACTGATCAGCGCTATCTGAAGTGTGTTAAAGGAGCATTGATGGCGTTCCATACATTTAAACATGGAATGCTTTTTTAACAAATAAAATAGCGAGCCTTTAATACGGCTGATGTTAGGGATAAAGTGCCAGTATTAGCTGACCATTCCCTAAAATACCTGTATGTTGCACGTACTGTTTGGCGTAGTCATTTTGTGGATAGCTTCCACATTGGCCAGCTGTGGTTTCAGCCCCTTAGAGTCTACCACAAACCCCAGGTATTCCAGTTGGTCTTTGAAGAAGTTGCATTTACAAGACTTAATCTTGATGTTTTCCTCAGAGAGCTTGTAGAATACCTCTTCTAGATGATCAAGGTGTTCAGAAAAGGTTCAAAAGAAAAAATTGATATCATTGAGGTACACAAGGATGCACAACAGCTTCAGGTCACCGATGATAGTGTCTATGGCTCATCAAAAAGTAGTTGGGGCGTTACATAGCTATTGATCCATATGGATCAGTTCGAAAAGCCCCTTGGATTTGATTATGGCGCATTTCTCCTGTTCCTCTTTTAGTAACTTAATTTTCCAGCAACCTGTTATCAGATCCATCAACAAGAAGTAGCAAGCTTCACCTAACTGATCCAATGCATCATCAATCCAAGGCAAGGGATATGCGTCCTTCTTTGTAACACTGTTGAGATTCAGGTGTCTATCACTACCCAGTTGGCACTGGCCTTCTTTTTTACAATCAAAACGGGCGAAGCCCACAGACTCTTAAATGGTTTGAGAATCCCTTTCTCTACCAACTTATCAATTTCCTTGATAACAACTTCTTCAGCTGCCCTTGATCAGCGTATTGGCCGAGATCTTATGGGGAATGATCTCCTGTGTCCAGTCAATGGACCACTTCCAAGCGCACCCTAAATTGTGGTCATCAATGGTAAAAATCTCCTTATACTTATGAAAAAATTATCATTTAATCGTTTTGTTCTTCTGATAAAACTATTAAATTATCCCACAGTACTATTGTCATTACCCTAGGCTGCAGCTCAACGGGTAGACCAATTTCACCCAGTGACCAAAACTAATAAACCTGAAGGACCTCCTCAACGGGAATGAAAGTTTAAATATGCCACTATTTGATGCCGGCAGATTTTTATTAATTTGTTCTGTAGATTCGCTAACAATACTTGATCTCATTATGTCACAGGAGTATAATACCTGGAGCCATATGAGACTCAAGACACGATTTCTGATAAGGCCCAATGACCTCCCTGTAGAGCCTGGCTGGCAATTCCACCTTTAACTCAGTGTTCACTAATACTTGGTGTCCGTAAGGAATGGATATAGGTCTAGAAGCTCTGAGCGGCAGCCCTTGATATTCATATATTTGCTGGGAAAGGTCCTGGGTCTTGATCTTTAGTCGATGGTATTAAACTGGAATCACCCTGTCACTATATGCAAGGGTGATATATCCCATGTGCACCAGATCCTTTGGCACTCCGCTGAAGGCAAAGAAAATTGAAATCTTCTGCCCCAGAATTTAATTGGTCTCTGTGGTCATATCAAGGCAGTCCAAAGTGGCACACAAAAGCAGTTCCAATTAGCAGTTCATGATTATTGATTGATAGCACTATTGCTGGGGCTACCATGACAATTGACCCAAACAGCAAAGGTAGCGCACTGTACGCTCTCTCAGAGACCGTGCTTTCCACTCCATCAGTCCCATACACCATTTGATGTTCTACATCAGGTTTATATCACTTTGCCACCTACTTAGTCAAAACTATATTGACTGGGGCGCCCGTACTTATTATAGCATGAACTCAATGTTTTGATTAAAAAGTCACAGTTTGCACACCCATAATAAGAAAAATATCGACTGTTTAAATCGTGGACATTTAAGGGAACTTTTTCATTAATGAAACTCATAATCCCCTCAACAACTTTTTAATATTATTAGACAATAGCATCAACCAGAAGGGCAACGTTTACACCTTTCAGAGAAGGTGCATCTGCAGCTGGATCATGCTTGTCTGTAGAAGTTTGGTAAAACATTTGACAGGCGTACACATTCACCTGCTCCTGAGGTCCTTCACCCTCTGCGGCGTGGCTTGTGCCCATGTCAGTACGTTCACTCCTCCAACTGGTTGTTGGTGTAAAAAACCAACATCATATTGAGGGACTTCTGCTTTATACTACAATAGATTCCAGTAGGACATTTGGGGTTGAGATAGTGGAGGTAGAGAGTCCCATCTCTACACCGCTTCATCTTTTCCCTGGTAGTATTGATCTTGTTGCACGTATGAACTTGATGGTTAGGGCAACTCCATGCAAGATGGCCAGGGAAACCTCATTCAAAAATTAACTTCATAGGGACTGCGTCCTTGGCTCTCATAAAAGGGTCTGGACAATAGTTTGATTGTTGACAATCAGAGTAACCAGGGCCAGGTCGATAGGATAATTGATGATGATCAGAGTAGCTAGGCCCAGACTTAGTTGGGCTGCCGACGATTTTCATAATTAAGCCATAGCAGAAGTCAAACTGCTGGGGGTAATTCAGCCAAGGGCGAGGAGAGTGATTATAATAAGGCCATGGGTTACTAGATGAAATCTGGGCAGGATGGAGTATTCCCCTATATAAGAAGGTCCAGCAATGGCAGCGGTATGTCTCCGCTCTGTATTGGGTGAAGGGAAGATAGTGGATAGACGACAAAAAAAACTGAACAATTTTGAGCAAGGGTACACCGTCATATATAATTGGGGTCATGACATCATAAAGCTCGCAGTATGGATTCACTACAGAGGTCATTGCAATGCACACATCATATTTTATAAAATCCCTGCCCCAATTAGCGCATTGTCTTTCACCATAAAATGGTCAGAAAACGCAGTGAGGGTCTCATTGCGTTGGAACACAATTGTTAAAAATTCAGCCTTTCACTGTGACATCTTTGTGGTACTGCTGAACATCTACAGCAAAGTATCCTTCACTTCTTCATATGTAACAGAACTGATTGAAAGGTAGCAAGTGACTTGATTTGCACTCTTAAATTCCCAAGATGGATATTAACAGTTTATCTTCACGCTGATCCAAGGCGCCTTCCACTGTAAACTCAAAATATTCAAAGAAGCCGTATATACCCATTGCAAGAAAGCGGAGACAGATTATTGATACAGACCTCCTTCTCCCGCTCATAACTGCAACCTTTTGGGCATACTGAGGAATGAGTTGAGACCCATAAGCAGTCTCTCAATGAGAAGCTGATCCAGCGGTGGTTGATTTGACCGCTGATTCAGAGGTAGCGGTGGTCTATTGGTAGGCAGTACAGCCATCACTTGGGGAGATTGGCTTTCCAATTCATTACCATATCCAGAGCTGCCCTCCTGAGGTAGTAGCTCATGCCCGTGTCATCTTCTTCATAATTCAATTTTCCCCAAGCAGCCCCTTGTCGTTCATCCACCTCCCAATGAGGGGTCTGGGAGGTACCATCCAACTTCCACACTACGCAATGTAGTCATTTATTAGTGTCGTCCAATCAATTAGAAAGTTGCCTGTTTTGTTGTACAAGAATTTGCATTTGACTAAGCATGCTGTCAAGAAGGTTTATAACGTTTATCCGCCCCTGAAGGAGCTCATCCTGCTTTTTGAGCACCACATCTAAACAAGTTTGAGTTCTGCATTTTTAACTGGTGCAGTGTGTCATAAAGAATCCCCATAAAAGAAATCCTAATGTGACATGGCCAGCGACTGGAGAATCTTTATTGTTGTGGTTGATCAATGGGCCCCCTGTAGTGAGAACCAGTGTTATATCTTAGGCAATATTGTTGGGATACGCCATAAGGGTTGAACAGGGTCAAACCCACTGAACAAAGGACAGATTATGTGAGAATCATTGGTTCTTAAGACAAATTAGATATAATAAAAGTACGAAACAATTAGCTCCAACCACAATACCTATAAAATTTATTTTTATTTAACTGAGGCAAGCTGACCAGGGGACAGGCATTAACAAATATGTGTGTAAAATGAAGAAAGATAAAATTGGGCACCCCGGGGTACTCAAGTTACCCCTGTTGCCAGCGGGACTGCCAGGTATAGGGGGTTGGTGCACTACTCCAAGGGGGTTTCCCCTGCTATAGAGCAGGTGTGGAGGAAGGGGTCTGTGTGTAGGAACCATAGTGGGAACCACGATTCTATGAGCGCTGTTGCCTTGGCCTCAAATATCCATAGAGCCAGGCTTGGAAGTGCTCCAACAAGTGGACGTGGAACCTGTCGATAACCCCATGAATGGTTGGGACTGTGCCCCTGAACGCATCTAAGGCAATGGTGTGGATTGTCCACATTGCAATGGGTATCATTAGGGAACGGAGGGTAGATGGGATTGGTGACTCAATCTGGAGCGCGAGGAGGCTCTTTGATATAGAAAATTCCTGCTTGTTTTGGATCTTAAGCAGGCGCGCGACTTCCATCCATATGGCTTTGGATGAGGGGCATGTTTCTAGGCGGTGATGTAGGGAGCCCTCCCCTCCACATTCTGCACAGGTTGTGTGGAGGGAATTGGAGTGGTCCGCCATCCTATAGGTCAATCTCAGACAGCGCCAGGCGTTGGCTCTTATTCTCAGCTGTAGGAGTGGGTGGTGCGTCATTTTCCACACTGCCTTCTGTGTGGTTAAGTCATAGGGAATGTCCAACACATCTAGGTATTCGATTCTAGCAATGGTTGGGGTTGTAGCAAGAATGTCTCTCTGGTAGTAATCTTCTGAATTTCTTAATTTGAAGTGGGGGCTGGGTCGTCCCCTTCCCTGCACAGTGCCAGTGTTCTCTACGGTCCATCCCATGCGGCGGATGGTTTGGAGGATGCATTTGAAGTGAGGGGAGGTTCCATGAGGACCCGTTGTGGTAGGGTGTTTAGCAAGGTATGATAGTAGTCTGGATGGGCTTTGTGGGTTGGTTAATTTGAGCGCCTGTGCGAAGTTAGTCCTCACTGCCCTGGCCGGTGTTGTGGGAGGTCTGGGGCAAGGACTTCCTATATCCAGGTTCCCAGGATGCAGTTGGCGTGGCTCTCAAAATCTATAAGTCCCATGCCTCCGCTTGAGCGTGGGCCAAAGAGTGTTTCCATCCATATGGGAGGGTGGAAGCCGGGCCATAGCCAGCCCTGGATGAGCGCGCGGATTGAAGTTATGAAGATAGGTGAGAAGGCGATTGCGTGGGCAGGGTACCATAGTATTGGGAGGATGAGTGAGTTAGCAACTGTTACTCACCATGTTAGTCCTGGGGATCTTTCCTTGAGGGAGGCGACGCGGGTGGATATCCGTTGTAGCAAGTTTCTTTCCATAGTCTCATTGGCATATCCCCCTGTTTCCAGCCATATCCCAAGGTGGCAGACAGGAGTGGTGGTGGGAGGTGATGCAAAGGGTAAGATGAGTGGGTTTTTCCTTCATATGGGGGTATGAGATTCTGGTGTTGTAGCCCGGTTGTTAGTGTACTTGCCTAAGAGAATGATTTAATACTTATAAAATTTATTTAAGCAGATTCCTTATGCTTTATTCACTCTTCAATCATCCCATCTCACTTATATATCAGCGACTTCAGTCAATACCGCTTCATTGGCTTAAACTATTCAGTTTTGCCATATTCTCTTTGGCTTTAGCTGGTATACTATTATTAAATTCCCTATGTCCTTAGTTTGAGGCGATCTACTCAATATTTGTCATATGTCAATATTGCCTTATCACCTTATTTGTAGGTGATCCAGTAATTATACTTCCAGACCCAATATTGCCTTGAAAAAGGCGTTCACATATTTGTATACTATTGTTTATGGTCGGTGCATTCTAGCCAATTTGCTGTATCTATTTAATTCTTATCTTCCAGTCATATCAGAGTCTTGACAATGCTGTTCAAATTTTCATATGGACGAAGGTCTGCACTAACACCAATATTTTCATTTGCTATGGAACCAGTTTGGGGGAATATTGCAGAACAATAAGTGTCCTAATTAGCAAAAATTATGAATGTACTACAACCACAGGCTTTCAATATAATGTCAAAAAGAAAAATAAGAGCAAAGAATAGGATGTCATAATCAGAAAGCGCTGCAAGAGTGCTTCATGGGATATAGAATAGCCTATTGTGATACCCATTGATTTAAAAGAAGAAAAAGTTGGACGCTCTATAATTGGGTCCATTATAGATTATTGCCCAGATGGGGATAGATGCCCATATGATAATGACTATCAGCAACGGTCGTTAGTGAGCAGGGTCCATAGCAAATACTTAAACTATTATGTTCAATAAAATAATAACAATAGTTGCAAAGTTTCAATAGAACCGCTGAACCTACTAACAATGGGATAAGGTACAGTTGTTTGGTTAAGTCTTAAGAGCCCACTGAAACATGATTTCAGGATAAGTTTAAAGCACAGACCTCTATACCAGTAATATAATTGGAAAGGAAAAGATGGACATCTGAACCTACTAATAGTTAAGTATCTATAAGAATGTATAAATATATAAATTATATAAGCTAAAAACATAAAATATATAAAAATATTAAAATGTTAATATATATTTTATTGCAATCATAAAAGTCTAGAAGTGTTCCATTTCTATTTTTGTCAGGATCAGTCTATGTTAAAACTAGATCCACTGTAAAGAGTCCATGGCGAGAATATTAATTTTGAAAAAAATTGAGAGTCCAGCCTGGGGAAGTACAGGGAAAAAGGAATTAGGGAAGCCTACCAAGAATATCCTTTAAATGACATGGTTTCATATAAGCCTAACCTGGAGTAATACAGGTTTTCCAGACAAATTATCAGTGATAACAACTAAAATAGTCCTTGTATGGCAGGGGGCCATAGGACCACACTCTGTGGAGGTGGTAGAGAGAAGGGGACTTCTGAACTAATAAGCTGGTTAAATTTAAAGGATTTACCTCTAAACCAGACTTATTAATTAAGTATTAAGAAGAAGATGCTCCTAACGAGGAAAACTTATATTGCTGGAGAATCTGGTCAGGGGGTGATGTATTGAATTTTTGCCATATTAACCAGCTTGATTGATTATATTATATCTGCTTATTCAATAGGGGGTGAGGCCCACTAGTGGATATAGGAGTTATTAATTTGGATGATAACTATCATTAAGTGGATAAACCCTTTATAAATATTAAGTAATCCATTGGGGTTAATCTGCCATGGTCAATCCACCTGATTTCTTAAGTCTTGTTGGGATTATACCAACAATAAACAAGTATTTATGTTATTGATTTTACTAATGATAATTTAATTATTTTTAGGAGTCAATCAGGGTTTTTCACCGATGGACTGAGGAATTTATGTGTAGTTGTTGATGCACTGTAACGCTTCTAATAACAACTTGCAGGTTAATCTCTTAAGGCAATGTGACCTGCTGTTAATTGGTAAAGGTCCTATTACCTAAGCCGGTTGCTAGCATAATCAGGTTACCCCGCTGATGATTGATAATGTTGAGATGCATCTAATAATTAACCTGGAGAAGGTTGTTTTCTAGATGATGGTGGAACCAGACTGGCTCAATGAGGAAGATCCTCAAGTGCATGATATAAAAAGAGCTAATCCTATAGCAACAGCTGCCGTTTCCCCAGTGTGGCGCCAACAGGATTTGAGCACCTCTTTCACTATAAATTCCCTCATTATAATCATAATAAAGCAGTTCATGATTAAAATCAGAATAGAAATACTATAGTATCTAGCCTGTTTTTATAGTTGTTGTATTTTTTGCTTTTTAGATTAGTTGGAAGGATCATATATTCTTTGGCTATTTATTACTGTCCAGATCTAGCCAGGTCCTTTATTTTGAGACAAACTGTGAACCGCTGGACCTAAGAGTATATTATGACCATGAGAAGTTGAGAACCTCAGAACCTTATCATATTTTAAATTCCAATTTCAAGTTTAACAAAAGGAAGAGTTAAAGGGGAAATTTTCCTCAGTTATTGAGATATCTATAAAGGATCATAAGAGTGCGTAACACCAGTATAGTGAAAAATAATCTATATTGGTAGTGAAATTTTAGCTAGGGCAATAATCTTCACACTTTTTCCATCCCAAATATCTACTATCAACTATATAAATACTTTATTACAACTTACATAAGAACATGTGTAGTAAACTCAAGAGCTATAGTGAGCATTAGTTCAAAATAGTTTAAAAAGGGTATAAAAGGGCCTTGACCGTGCAAAAAAATTATTTATGGGATTGGCGGACTAAAAAAGAGGCTTGATGCTTACATCCACAACTGTAGTATTTTAAAAAATTAAGTTTGTTATGTTGATTACTTGAAAGATTCCTTCTCAAAAAGAGGTATTACTCACTACTAGTGGCTTCATCCATGACAATAAAAATATAAATAATTACTAAATGAGATTCAATGGCTCTGGTCACCAAGGCTCCTACCATGACGACCCCTGAATTGCCCCTATGTACATGTTGTAGAAACTAAGGAAAAAGTCTCAGATGTACCTATTGTAAGAGTCTACGCCACAACATTTAATTAATGATTTAAGAGAAGTACCAAGAAAGTGAAAAATGGGCTGTTAACATAAATAATGGTGCTCTTCAACTTGTTGAACATGAAATTCCTCAAAACAAACTTATTAGAGACTTTGTTGAATTTAAAGCTATAGCCACTGTAGGGAACAAGTATAATATATAATTTTTAACATAAACAACTTATTTTACTTACTATCTATTAAAATTCTCCTATGTTAATCACCATGCCTCCTTATTTGGAATCTTGTATCTCAAGTGGCTGTTAAGGTTCATAAGAATTCTATTCTCACCGCAATTGAAAGTAGCTCTCCCATTACTTTAATCTCTTTGTAGCTAGTGAAAAGAAATAAGAAGCCTCAAGATATTCCCATTCACATGAATTATGGCACTGAAGGGCTTCAGTGAACCCAGTCTAAATGGGCTACTCCTCTTTAATCACTTTCTATAACAGATTATCCCGTGTTTTTTACAGCCGTGGCACTTGACAATCCCAGTTTTGATCTTCTGTTAGGGATAAAGTTGCTTAAAAATTAATCTGCCTTAGTATACAATGCTTAAGGATTCCTTTCTTTACTGGAGTCTCAATTTCCTTTAGTTTAAATCTACCAAGATAACAATCTGGACATTAAAGTTTAGAATAAAAAAATAAAAGACCAGTGATTAAATTTACTTTATTGTACCATGTATGGGGCTCATTTGCGACTTCCACCACCCTTAGTCAAAGGCCAGGATGATATGACTATATATATTAAAAATAACACTGATACTACCAAAATTGCAAATCCTACTCAATACCCAACTCCAGATAAGTATCCCTCCTGGATACTTTTTAGAGAATTGAGTGGTGGACAGTTCCTCAGTAAAAGAAATTCTGACCTGTCCATAAATACTAGGCCCTGCCTATGCCAAGCAATATCAGTAATCTAGTTAAATTTCTTAATGACCCTTTATAAGGGTCTAATACCCCAATTATTTTATGTTCAATAATTATCTTTTAACAAGGTTAATGATGTTTGAGATTTGAAAGACTATTTGATTATGTTTTAAACAACCCTAATTGTTTACTTTTGCAGAAACTCAAATTGTGAAGGACGGGGTCTCTGAAAACTGCCACAAAGCAGTTAGGCAAGAGTGCCCAGGTGAGTGCCCACAGGCAGGACAGCCCTGCTGTAGAGATGCCCCTAATCTGATTGTGTGGAAACCTCTTTACTATGAAAGTTTGGGCTACAGTCAAGAATATGCTGGTGCTCAGAAGGAGGGCCTGACCTGCGAGAGGGCGTACAAGGACTGGATGGCCTTGTCAAAGTCTGAGCTGCTGTCCATGTGGGGTTTCTGGGTTTTCTCTTAATAAACTGATTTGCAAATGTAAAAACCTATTTTCAAATTTATTAAGTTTTTACTTGATTTATAGAAGATGAAACTGCTTTACACAGTTTCGCCTGCTCAGAATTATACTGAGCTTAGTGGGGAAGAGTGGGTCCTGTTCCCCGCAGAGTCTGTGGGCATCTTCCCGATGGTGGCCCTATTCAAGAATCTAGACCCTCGATTCTGGCGTCAAGGCCCATTCTTGAACTCGGGCTGGGTACCCTCAGGGTTGCAGAAACTTTTCCACATTTATTATTCAGCTTCAATTTACTCTCAAAGCCCAGGCTGTTCTCTTCACCTGTATTCCTTGATATTGGTTCATTGCCTCTTTTGGGAATATTTCATTCAGTGACATCTGGTTGGCCAGAGTGCCATTCACAAGGATTTTCATCCTTGTCAATACTCCCATGAACGACAGGTTCAGCCACACCTGATTGGCCAGTAATTTATGTCTGAGGGTCCGATCTCTCATCACCACATTTAGTAATATTGGATTTAGCAGCTTTGGTTGGCCAGAGCGCCATTTTCGAGGCTTCCCTTCCCCATCAGCCTTACAATTTATTTTTAATTCTGATTTTAAGGCATTTGATTCATCAGATTGCCATTTACAAAAATTGGTGCGGTCGAGTCCCTCTCCCCTGGCCTTGACTATCGCCCAGGGAAGACTAGGGCAATGTGATGGTCAGGTAACGCCTTGACTGTTACATCACCCTCCCCAAATAAGAGCCCCCTCCATTCCAGAACTCCTCTACCTTCTGTGGGCAGTTGCTGCAGTCATTGGCCGTCTGCCAGGTGGACTCCTCTACTGGGTAGCCTACCCATTTGACTAGATACTACCACTTCTTTCAAGAGATTTTTGACTTCAAGATTTCTTCCACCTCATACTCCGCCTCTCCCAGGTTTCCCAAGTGGACAGGCTCCGGTTTCTCTGGGAGAGGGCCTTCAAACTTCCTTAGTTGTGAGACATACAGTACTGGATGTGCCCGCGATCCCTCAGGGAACTCCAGTTTGTACGCCACTTCATTTACCTGGTGGAGGACCTTGAATGAGCCCAGAGCAACTGGTCCAAATTTCCTACAGCTTGCCAGCACCGAGTAGTTTTTGCATTGATCATCACTAGGTCTCCTTCCTTTAGCACCGGGGCCTCAGATTGGTGAGTGTTGGCCTTCCTCTTCTGCATTTCTATCGCTTTGACTAAATTCGCATGCAGGGCTTTTCAGGTTTTCTTTCATTTCTGTTGCCAATTCATTGGCCGCTGGGTTTGGGCCTCTGGGGTGGGTTTCCACCATCTTTGGGTGGAACCCATAGTTTGTCATGAATGGCGACATTCCTGTTGATGAATGGGTCAAGTTATTATAGGCGAATTGGGCTAGTCTTAGCCAGTTTGTCCAGCGTTCCTGTTGTGTAGTCATGTAGCATCTCAGGTACTTCTCGAGGACTTGGCTAACTCGTTCCATCTGGCAGTCTGACTGCGGGTGGTAAGCTGAGGTTCTGCATGGCTTGATCTGAAAATTTTCGAGTAGGTGTTGCCAAAATTGGGTGATGAATTGGGGGCCTCTATCTGATACTATCTCCTCTGGTAGACCGTGGTGGGCAAACACCTCATTAACGAAGATATCTGCCATACCCTTTGCTGTGATGTTGGAGTTACAAGGAAAGAATTCCGCGTACCTGGTCATTCTGTCTACCACCACCATCACGGCGTTGTATCCCTTTGATTTTGGAAACCCCATTATAAAGTCCACACTCAGTGAGGACCATGGCATTTCTGCAATCTGGAGGGGCTTGAGTTTTCCTAAAGGCTTCTGCCTAACGTTTTTGGAATGGGCGCATGTGACACATTTCTGGATGTACTCCCTCACGGCGCTGGGCATCCCCAGCCAGGAGTAACTCCGGGCCAGGAGCTCTATGGTTTTCTCATTTCCAGGGTGTCCCGCCAAGGGGTGGTCGTGGAAAGCGCTTATTGCCTCCTCCTGGAGCTCACGGTTGGGCAGCCATGGGCGCCCTTTGTGGAGAATGAGGCCTTTCCTTTTACAGAAATTCTTATGTTGCTCAAACTCTACCCCCTCCTCCAGGTCCTTCCACAGTGTTGCCCCATACTTTGAGCTTTGCTTGGCGGCCTGGACCTTTTCCCTCAGATCCTGGGTGGCATTCTGAATGACAGCGAACACATTTGAGGGCAACATAGTAGCGGTGTTGTATGCATCAAGCTCCTCCCTTGGAAGGACTTACCTGGGTCCCTGCTTAAGAGATCTGGGACGAGGTTGCTTTCCCCCGGCTTGTACACAATCCTAAAGTCATAAGACGCCAGCTCTAGGTGCCATCTGGCCTAGCGCTGGTTCATGCGCTTTGGGCTCTTGTAAAATTCGAGGGCGCGGTGGTCCGTTCTGATAGTAAAGGGATGTCTGGCGTAGAGCAAGTAGTGCTGCCATTCCTCCAAGGCTGATACAATCTCTAAGAGCTCCTTGTCATACACGGGGTAGTTGGTCTCAGCGGGCAGCATTTTCCTGCTAAAGTAGCTTACGGGATGGTCTACCCCATCTTCTCCCTCTTGTAGCAGAACTGCCCCAATTGAAAAGTTGGAGGCGTCAGTCTCCACTATGAAAGGGCGGTCGGCGTCAGGATGGGCTAGTACTGGTGCCTTAATGAGGCTCTCCTTGATGGCTTGGAAGGCTGTCTCCTCCTCTTTTCCCCAATGAAACGGGACCTGCCCTGTCAGTCGAGTTAGGGGTGCCGCCATCTTGGAAAGGTCTTTTGCAAACCTTCTTAGGAAGTTCACCACGCCCAGGAAACTCCTAACACCCGTTCTATCCTTAGGGGCCAGCCGCTCCCTTACTGCTTTCAGCTTGTCCAGGAATATGGTTGTTCCCCTTTGGAAAACTACGTTCCCTAAGAAGGAGACCAAGTACTTGTAGAACTCGCATATAGAAGGCTTCAAGAGAAGGTCCGCCTTGTTGAGGGCTTCCAGCACGCTCAGCACATCTACTTTGTGGTCCTCCTTGGTCCTGGAGAACACAAGAATGTCATCCATATACGCCACACAACATTTCCCAATAGGGCTTCCTAGGGCGTTGTCTATGGTACGCTGGAATACTGCTGGGGCGTTCTTGAGGCCAAAAGGCATCACCTTGTACTCAAAGACTCCTAAGTGGCACTTGAAAGCCATATATTGTTGTTGTTCAGCGATAACCAGAACTTGGTTGAACGCGTCAACCAGGTCCAACTTGGTGAAAACCTGGCTAACTGAGATCATCTGGGAGATGGTCTCCATCAGAGGGATGGGGTAGGGTCAGACTCGGTTATTGTGTTCAGCCGCCGGTAGTCCACACATGGGCGAAGCTCGCCACTTGCTTTTGGGACTAGGAGTATTGGTGACACCACTGGCGAATTGGATGCAACAATCATCCCGCGCTCCAACATTTCCTTGACATAGACCTCAAAGGCAGCCTTCGCCTTAAGGTTCAAAGAGTAGACATGACAACCCTTGAGAAACTCCGCACCCTTTTTGAACTTTAAGGTGAAAGGGAAAGGACCGTTTTGGGTGGTAGAGGGAGCTTGGTTCTTCTTGAACAGGTGGGAATATGCACGAAATTCGTTGGGTATGTCCGCCTCTGTCTCCAGCCCTACTACTGCGTTCACCCCAGGCTTCCCTCCGCCAGTGGTGAGAAATCTAATGCCACTGGGGGTTGGTTCTTGGGTGTAGCAAGACCAGGCGCTCCTGCAGTTTGAACTGAGGGGAGTACTTGTGCCACCATTGCATGCCCAGGATTATGGGATGAGGCAGATTTTTAATGGCACTGAATGACTCTTGGAAGGTGTGAGGCCCCTGCTGCAGCAGCACCTGGGTCTTGATCTTCCAACTGCTAACCGTTTTTGAGGTGTCTGCCAGCGTCATGGCTCCCTTCCATTCCATTTCCAGCCTCATTTCTTTTGCTAACCCGTGGTCTAGATAGTTATCTTCCACTCCGGTGTCCACCAGCGCCCAAAGTTGATCCTCCCTTTTTCCCTTTCTTCCCCAGAGCTGTAACAAATAGGGGACATAGAGATAAGACGAAATATTTCCTTTATTGATGGTAGCAACGCGCGCAGGAGTAGGGCGGAAGTTGTAGGAGGGACTGGGGTTTCCCTCTCTATGGTTTCCCGAAGTGTTTACCCCATTGGCGGAGCCGGAGGGCGAACCCTGTGAGGACTCCTGCGAGGGGTTGGAGACTGGCTCAGACTCAGCTCGGCGGCCACGGAACTTCCCATGTTGTACTCCAGTATGGGTCTTCACTTGCGCTAATGCTAGTTGGCCCTCCACCTGGGTCGCAACTGAAATCTCCTCATTGAGGGTAGCTCCCAGGCGAGTGGCAGCCAATGCAGTAAGGATGTCTGGGCGGAGGTTCTGGCGGAACATTCGTGCTATCTGAGTAGGGGTGACCTTGGCCGCCTTGGCCAAAGGGCGGTACACACAGGCGTACTCCATGACTGACATCTTTCCTTGAGTGAGGTTCAGAAGGGCGGACCACGCAGCATCTTGGGAGTCATTTGGCGTAGCCGCTCTCTCAACCAGTTGAAGACATTCCTCCAAGGTGGGAGGGAGCATCGTCTGGGCTTCCAGTAGCTCAGTGAACCAATCCGCTAGGTTTCTGGGCAGGGCGGTTACTATCTGGGCAATCTGAAGTGACACTGGGGCCGTTCCTCCTGACGCCGTGGTCAGCCAGGCTTGAAGTTTCACACGAGAGAAGGTGGCGTGCAAGGTGCTCAACTCTCCTGGGGTGAGGGCCTGTCAGAACTCAGATGCGGACTGCTCAGATTGAAAGTAGACGTTGGTATGTCCCTTGGAGGGAAGGAAACGGGCGACTTCTCTTAGGAGAAATAGGAGAGAGAAGATGACCATCAAAAACGTGGTTGGGTGTTCATACCACGCAGGCAGGGCGCGTTCTGACGGCTTGTCCACCATGTCCAGGAATAAAGACATCAAGTTAAATGAGTTTCGTCTAATGTGATGGATAGGGTCTCTGAAAACTGCCACAAAGCAGTTAGGCAAGAGTGCCCAGGTGAGTGCCCACAGGCAGGATAGCCCTGCTGTGGAGATGTCCCTAATCTGACTGTGTGGAAACCACTTTACTACGAAAGTTTGGGCTACAGTCAAGACTATGCTGGTGCTCAGAAGGAGGGCCTGACCCCCCAAGAGGGCGTACAAGGACTGGATGGCCTTGTCAAAGTCTGAGCTGCTGTCCATGTGGGGTTTCCAGATTTTCTCTGAATAAACTGATTTGCAAATGCAAAAACTTATTTTCAAATTTATTAAGTTTTTATTTAATTTATAGAAGATGAAACTGCTTTACACAGTTTCGCCTGCTCAGATTTATACTGAGCTTAGTGGGGAAGAGTGGGTCCTGTTCCCCGCAGAGTCTGTGGGCATCTTCCCGATGGTGGCCCTATTCAAGAATCTAGACCCTCGATTCTGGCGTCAAGGCCCATTCTCAAACTCGGGCTGGGTACCCTCAGGGTTGCAGAAACTTTTCCGCATTTATTATTCAGCTTCAATTTACTCTCAAAGCCTGGGCCATTCTCTTCACCCATATTCCTCAATATTGGTTCATTGCCTCTTTTGGGAATATTTCATTCAGTGACATCTGGTTGGCCAGAGTGCCATTCACAAGGATTTTCATCCTTGTCAATACTCCCATGATTGACAGGGTTCAGCCACACCTGATTGGCCAGAAATTCATGTCTGAGGGTCTGATCCCTCATCACTGCATTTAGTAATATTGGATTTAGCAGCTTTGGTTGGCCAGAGCGCCATTTTCGAGGCTTCCCTTCCCCATCAGCCTTACAATTTATTTTTAATTCTGATTTTGAGGCATTTGATTCATCAGATTGCCATTTACAAAAATTGGTGCGGTCGAGCCCCTCTCCCCTGGCCTTGACTATCGCCCTAGGGAAGACTAGGGCAATGTGATGGTCAGGCAACGCCTTGACCATTACACAATGAATATTAGTTGAAACTGAGTATAATATACTACTTATTAGATCGCCTCAACATAAAGCGATAAGGCAGTAATGAAATTATAAAGAATATTATTTACCTGATTACCTTGAACTAAGGTGATAAGGCGATGCTGAGTTCAAGAATAATAGAATTTTCTGGAGCCTCTTAGCTGTGAGGCTAAACCAATTGAAATACAATAAAAATGATTAGCCTAAACCAAAGGGTTAGAATTGGCCAAAGTCCTGAATATAAAAGCATGACATGAAGGCTAGAAGTAGGAAGATTTTGGAAATAAAGAGGAAGGTATTGCAAGGCGAAGGAATATGCTATATATAATAAATTAAATAAAGTGGTGTGGCCAAAACTACTGCTTTGAGTTATAAAAAAATTACTAAGCTTATCTCAGGGATTGGAAATTCCATATAGTCCACATGTTGCTCAGTGGGCCTAAACCAGTGCAAACCACGTTGGTTATTAACTAAATCACAAGTTTTATAACAATGGTGCTCAATAAAAGGGCCCATTTAACAAAACACAACCTAAATACTCCATTTTACAGCCATGTCGCATTGGGCTTGCATCAATGGGGAATCTTTACGGCACACTGCACCAGCCATGTGCACATAAACCAAACTCCTTTTATATATGGTGCTCAAAAATGCAAGATGAGCTCCTTCAGGAGTGCAACAATGTAATGAACCAGCTCAAAAAGGCGTTCAGGCAGCTCGGATCCTAGGGCAATAAAAAAATAAAATTGCCAATCACCTGGACAATACTACTGAATGGCTACACTATGCTGAGCAGAAGGTGAAATGAACTTCCTACCCCCGCATCCTCAATGAGAAGTAAAAGACCAACCAGGGCTCTTTTAGAAGAAAATTGTATTATGATGGAGTTGAGACCAGATACCAAGCCAAGGAGCCTTTTGCCAAACATACGGGCAGTGTGAACTATGCAACCCATGTTGACAGCCCTGAGGACTATTATGATCTTATGGGCCAATTTCCCCAGGTGGTGGCAGTACTTCCCACTGAAGAAACCCATGCTACCCTAAAGCATCAGGCAAACTGTGCGCTACTGGCCCTTCTGAGCCATCTCATCATCTAGAATCTGGCTATGGGCCTTGACCAATTCCCTAGTACACTCCAAGTATAGCAGTTATGAGTAGGAGGAGGAGGTCTGCATTAATAAGCTGCCTCCATTCAACCACGATGGGAACATCCACAGATTCCTCAAATAATTTGACTCATGGTGGAAGGAGCCTCAGATCAGCGTAAAGCTAAAATGTTAATATCCACCTTAAATGTTGAAAGCGCTGACCAAGTTACTTGCTATATTTTAAGCAGCTCTGTTACATATCAAGAGGTAAAAAAATACTTTGCTGTGATTGTTTACGGGCACAACAAAGGTGTCTCAGTAAAGTGCCATATTTTTGACCATTGAATTTTATTGTATGAGACACTTGCTGAGTTTGAGGGACAATTTATGGTGGAAGCCCACATGTTAACTGGGGCAAAAACTCTATCCTAAGCTGATAATGGAATTGAAATGACCTCTGCGGTGAAGCCATACTGAGAATTATACAACGCCATGGCCCATTTTTTGCACTATGACATACCCCTGCTCAAGGTTGTCCAATTTATGTGTTGTCTATCCACCACCTTTGGCCACGACAGAGGGAAATCTATAGTAGCTATCGCAGGACCTTCTTATTTCTGTGAATCATCCAGCCCTGTTTTCATTCCACCCAGCGACCCCCCAGCATTATTACAACTACGCGCCTATCCCTTTTTCAAGTTACCCACAACAGTATAACTTCTGGGCTGGACCTGCTTACAACAATTTCCAGCAGCCCGACTTTCAAACTGGGCCTGCTTATGCCAACTATCAGACATTTGCGCTAATGGCTTCAAGAAAATAATGTTTTGGGTCAAAATGGGCCAAACAGGGACTTGTTGGACATTCACAATTTTTCCAATGAGAATTAGGGTGATTTAAAAGATAAGAATGATTTTATCAGCCAAAAGACCCTGGCCGATTCTTGGTGAAACCCTTCAAATTGGGGTAACACTGTTATGAATACTAAACGGGCAATTAGCACAAAGCTGGGCAGTCAAATTGCCACGACCACATGAGGGAACATGAGCAGTCCATTGGCGGTCTCTCCCAGCCACATCCAGTTCCATTCAAACACCTAAGCGGGGACCACCCCCTTTTATAGGAGTGGTGGAGGTCACCCAAGGTGCATTAATTTTAGTTAACAGTGATTGACTGAAATTTATTAAATCGTTTACAGATACACCTTGCCTAACAATACCTCCCTATCTTTTATGCAGCCAAAGTGAAGCGAGTTCCTTGAGCTTCAATAGGCTACATATACATATTTCCCCATTTGGACCAGTCTAAGATATTCCAAATTTATTAATGAATTTTTATCGACCCTCAATACAGTTTAAATACTGAATGGTCCAATATCAAGAGGGTTTGTAATTTCTCTTACCCCCTCAGCACTGCATATAAACTAAAAACCTTATAATCTTTAGATTTTTTAGTGTCTATTTTAACTGTTTTAAGTGGTTTTACCCCCTGTTTGTTGGAGTTTATGCTTTATGCTTAGCGAGATTAACCCTACCCTAAAATTCAACACTGACTATCAACATTCCAACTATCAGCCTGGGCTATCTTATGGTAACCAAGAACGCAAGCACAATAAGGAAAATTGTTTTGCTTGCATTCGCCCTGGGCACCTTTCATGAAGCTGCCTAATTGTTGGGCCTCTTACATACAGCAGGACCAGTAGAAAATTAAAAAGATGGATTAGAATAGAGATGGGACCCTCCACCTCAGCTATTACAACCTCAACTGTCCCACCTAAGCCTGATGAAGTAATCCAGCTGAAGTCCCTCAGTACAATGATGAGTTCCTATATCAGCAGCCAGTCAGAGAGGTAAATGTATGACATGGTGCAAGCAAAAGCCACAGTGGAAGGAGGACCTCAGGAACAACTAAAGCTTTACGCCTGCCAGATTTTTAAACGCCTTTTACCAGTTGAGCTGGGTCCCTCCTTAGACGTGCCTTCCCTGAAAAGAGCAAACGTTGTGCCCTGACTATGGATGCTATCAATAAGAATTTCCCTATAGTTGGTGAAGGGATTATGCAATTCCTTGGAAAGAGAGATTATCTAAACGTACCCATAGTAAACAGTCAAAAATCTTCTTATTCTGAGTGTATTTATTGTAGAAAATTTTTGTGGCAACGCATAAAGTTCACTCTATAATAGATATGGGCACCCCAGTCAACATAGTTCTCACTAAATTGATGGCAAAGTTGACGTTGAAACATGATGTGGAACATTAAGTGGTGTATGGGACTGATGGAGCTGAAAGCATGGTCTCAAAGGGAGCGTACATTGCGCCTTGCAATTTGGGTTAATTGCTGCGGTAGCTCCAGCGATAGTGCTATCAAACAGCAATTATGACCTGTTAATTGGAACTGCTTTTATGCAACACTTTGTTACTTTTATTGACATGATGGAGGAAATCTTGAAAATTTTTGGGCAGCGGTTCTCAATCTACTTTACCTCCAGTGGTGTGCTGAAGGACCCTGTGCATATGGGACATATCAACCTTTCTTATAGTGACAATGTAATCCCAGTTTGTTACCATAGACTGAAAAAGAGGACCCATGCCCTCCTCAGAAGGTATATTAATATCAATATTTGCTCCTCAGAGCTTCCAGGTCTATATCAATCCCATCTGGCCACTAAGGAATATTAAGCACTGAGTTGGTGGTGAAAATACCAACATGACTCTATGAAAAGGTTATTGGGCCTTATCAGCAATTGCATCTTGCCCCACGTGGCTCTAGGCATTATCCTACCAGAACATGGGGAGATTAGGTCTTACTAGTGAACCTACAAAAAGAACCATTTCAGGTCTAGCAACATTAAACAATTTTATATATCCACTTGACCCCTGTTGAGAAGGTCCTTTGGGTTCATGTATTTGGGTCTCTGGTTAAATTTGTTTTACCCATCAAACCGCATCATGGAGTAATGGCGGTAGTGCCATTCATTAAATTAATGAGGTTATCAAAAGAGCAGAAGGAGCAGGCAATAGCTTTATTTAAAAAATATAAGGAAACTTTTGCTGTCAACAATCATTATTTGAAATGCGCTTGAGGAGTGATTCATTGATTAGACACTTGAGATCATATCCACATTAGGTCTCAGCCAATTCGCTGATTGAGAGCAGCTGAAGATGTAGTTACCAAGGAAATAAGGAAGCTACTGGAGCAAGGGATGCTGGAACCGTCAAAGCGCCCATGGGCTTCTCCTATCTTGATTGTAAATAAGAAAGAAGGTACCAATTGGGTAGTAATAGACTACTGGAAGCTCAACAGTACTAAAAAAACTCATATTTTTTACTGAATATTGAATATTCTTTTTTATTGGTTAGATGATGTTCACTATTTTTCTGCAATGAATTTGATATTGGGTTACTAGTAAATTAAGTTGCCTGCTGTGGAAGAGGAGAGATGCGCCAGAATTACATTCAAGGGGCTCTTGCAGCCAACGCATATGCCCCAAGGGTTGTGCAAAGCCCCAGCTACATTTCAACAGGCCATGGACACCATCCTGGATGATCTTAAGCTGTCATGCGTCCTCGTGTACCTTGATGTTATTAATATCTATTTGAAAACCTTTTCTGAGAATCCTATCTATATTGAATAGGTGTTGTGCCAGCTTGCCAATGCCAACATCAAGATTAAGCCCCACAAATGACACTTCTTCAAGTACCAACTGTAGTACCTCAGGTTTGTGATTGATGAAAAAGGGCTTAAACTGTATCTGGCTAAGGTGAAGGCTGCTATAAAATGACCCGACTGATTAGCAAACGCGATGTACAAGTATTTTTTTAGGATGTTTGGTTACTAACAGCGCTTTATCCCCAACTTCAGCTGTATTAAGGATCTTTTTTGAACTACTGAAGAAGGACACCACGTTTGAATGGACGGAATGTCAACAATGTGCCTTTGATATGCTGCGGGCAGCATTAATCAGTGCACCAGTGCTGCAATACTCAAATTTTGAGAAAAAGTTCATTGTTTAAACAGATGCTTCCCTTTCCACTGTCATAGCAGTTTTATCCCAGGAAGATCATGAAGAAATGGAGCGCCATGTCGCATACTGCAGCCAGATTCTTGAACTGCCATGAATAGAATTATACCCTGCTGAATGAGAGTGCTTAACGGGGATTTAGGCCTATAAGCAGTTCAGAGTGTACCTTCATGGAGCGTAGTTCAAAGTATTAACTGACCACTCATCATTACGTTGACTGCAGAATCTCAGAGAACTGGAATGACGTCTAGCATAATGGGCACTCAAACTGTAAGCTTATGATTTCGAAATTCTCCACTGAACTGGTGCAAAACACCACATGCTTTTCATACTTCAAATACTGACTATTGCCATTAATGCGGATCTTAAAGATATAATGTAGAATAAAATGCTTAGCGAGAAATATGATGATTAACCGCACCAAGTAATTATAGCATTATATATGGAATGAGGAACAATATGTTCTAAAATAATGGCGAGTTGTAAAAGCAGATTGGGAGCAATACTTTGAACTTCCAAGACTTCAACCCAACCAGCTATCATTATGAGCGCGCACTAAACATTAGGGCATAGCAGATTACACATAACACTGGAATTGTTGCAACCTCGGTATCATTGGGAGAGCATGCACTTTGACAAGCTTGAAAAAATTTCCTGTTTCCACCAGTGCCAAATGGAAAAAGCTGTTACACAAGAAGAACTCTCTTATCAGCTTGAAAAACCTCATTTTACCTGGCACGCGGTACTCAGTTGGCATCATTGGGCCCTTGCTGATGGGAGCAAACCAGTCTAAGTATATTCTGGTGACATTCGACCACTTGACCAGGTGGGGCAAAGCACAAGCAATATGAAATCTGGGGGAGGTCACTGTAGCTAAGTTTATAATGGAACTTATAATTTAGCAACACAGCTGTCCTCAGTTCATTACTACTGATAACGGTACCAATTTCACCTCACCATCTATATAAGCTAAATGAAATTATGGCCATTTGTTGGTACTAATGACCTCATACCACCCTGCGTCCAATGGGATGGTTGAGCGAGTAATGGGACTATGGTGATCATAATCCAAAAATTGGTAATGGATTGACCTTCTGATTGGAGTTCTCTTTCTTTCCACTTCTGTATTTTCCTTCAACATTAGCTATCACTGCAACAGGTAAGAAACCCTTCCAGTTACTATATGGACGGCACCAGCTCTACCTGCGCTGATCTATGCCTGTGTAGAAGATACCAGTGAGTGGATCCGCAAAGCTACTAGATCAATACAACAAACACTTTGATTAAGCTGCAAGCTGAAGCATACTCTTTCCGATTTTCTCAAAAAGAAAAAGAATCATGCCGCCAATCAGGTATAGTGAAGTGGGCTAGACCAGATTAAAGAAGGAGAGATGGTTTTATTTCATGACCAGCATGGGTTTGGTCAAAAGTATAAATTGGCCAACATCTGGATTGGTCCATTCAAAATAATTAAGAAAATGGTTGACAATTCTTACACTATTAAGGACCCAGTGAGTGGTCAAATTATTAAACAAGTGCATGCAAAGTTCTCTCAGGCATAAAAGAAATATGAGATTATGTCCAGTCAAGTGGGGGTAATGTAAAAAGTTTTGTTATGACTGGACAATAAGCCCCAATTAGCTTTGCCAAATTGGTTAATATTGTTTGAAACCAACTAATAGAATACTATTTAATAGATTGCCTTGACATAAGATGATAAGGCAATACCAAACTTTATGAAGTTACTGTTTTTTTGATTGGCTCAAACTAAGGTGATAAGGCAATGATGAGTTCAAGCATAATAGATTTTACTGGAGCCTCTCTGCTGTGAGGGTAACAAAATGAAATATGCCAAAGAATATAAGCCTAAGAAAAGAGTCAGAATTGACCAAAGTCTGAATATATAAATGTGACATGAAGGCTAGAAGGAGGAGGATTTTTGGAAAAAAAGAATAAGGGATTGCGAGCAGAAGGAATCTGCTTTATATAATAAATTAGATAAAGTGGTGTGGCCAAAGCTACTGCTTTATGCTATTATTAAATTTCTAAGTTTTTCTGGGGACTGTAAATCTCTATATAGTCCACATGTTGCTCAGTGGGCCTAACCCTGTGAAAACCTTACAGCGGTTATCAAACTATAACGTCAAATTTATTAAAGACTCTCATCTTTTGCTGCATGAAAGGGGACAGTATTCACAGAATAGTGATGGACTATCCAAAGCACACCTTTATAACCAAAAAATCACTTATCTATAGCCATAAATAGGTCAATTGCTCCATATTCTTGCTGGAGATCATTTTTTTCAGTTTTAATCTTTCTAGCGTTGATGAAATATTGAACTATCACTCATGTGACTAAGACAAATAAACTCTAATTTCTAATGTAGGGTTATATAAACCAACACAGATGGCTCAGGGCTTTGTAACGCCCCTGTTACGTTCCAATGTGCGATGGATGTGCTTTAAATATTTTTAAAGTTTGTTTTGTGTAAAAGTATATGTCAATGGTTGCCCTTTTATAAAGTATTTTAATGATCACTCAGAGAATCGTTGACAGGTCTTCAACTGACTACGCTTGGCTTCTCACAATCTTTAACCGTCCAAATGTTCATTTTTCAACTCAAAATAGAATTTTTTGGAAATAAGGTCACTCAAAAAGTTATACAACTAATACCTAATTTGCTCAAATATTGAATAAAATGTCACCTCAAGATTTAGGGATAGCTAAGTGTTCCTAGGGATTGTGGGGTAAAATAGGCAGTTCATCCACCGATTTGCTGACTTAGCAGAACCCTTGGTCTACCACTTTCCAAAAAGAATCTCTTTGAATAGACACAGACAAGACCAGTAAGCCTCAAGGGGTCTGACATGCTTTTGAAACCTATCCTCACTCATCCTCATTTCCATCATCCTTTCCTGCTATTCACCAAAACTAGTGATGGAGCCATAAGTGCTATACTGTCTCAGTATGACGATAATAAAGTTGATCACCAAGTGTCCTGCTATAATAAAAGCTTTATCTAATTCTGAGCAGAATTATATTGTTCCCAAATGGGAGTGTCTAGTTGTGTAGTTAGCCATTTAACAGTTCTGCCCTATCTATATGGAACATAATATACTTTCATCAAACACACGCTTCTATATTATGATACAATAAATGAAGTACCCTTATGGAAAATTAGCAAGATAGCGCTAAGGGTGCAGAACTAAGATTTTACCTTTCATGCATTATTCAGAAGCAATTAACTAAGACGTGGACTGGGTATTGCGCATTCCTGTTTTAGTTGTGTTGAAAAACAAAGAAACGGCGCTTGTAGGATTTGATTGCCTCCTGAAATGAGGTTAACTAAAGACCTTAGAAGCTCAAGCTGAGCTGAAATAGATGGCTAAAACATACAGATACAAGTAGTAATGCTAAAAACAATGAAAATGGTTGCCTTATGTATTTCCCTTCTATCAAACAAAAGTCATTTTAGAGATACGTTTGAGTTTAGGACATTTAGTGGTTAAAAAGAATCACAAATGGTTAAGAAAATGCTACTTCTGAAACCAAATGGTTGAAACCATCTGCAGAAAGTTATAAGAGTGTTTGACTTGTAGTAATAAATTTTTTTTCATGTTTTCAATATCAACGTCAGGTTGTGGCCCCTTTTGGCTCTTTTGATGTTGTCAATGTTTACATGGTGAGACCATTTCACGCTATCCTTCATGGCCAATAATATCTTTTTAGAATTAGATTATATAGCTAAGTGGGCTTAGGCCAAATCTGAAAAACCACCACTAAAAATTACCGCCTTGTTCATAAGTTGTTCAATTTTTACTCAACAAAAAATTACCCAGATAATGCTTTTAAACAATGGGCGGGATTTCACTTCACAATTAATACAATAACTAACCTTTTTATTTAGCACTATTAAATATCCTTCTCTGGGAGTTTTGAATTACACTTCCTATGGGGCAGGTTTTCTTTAAAAGTTACTTTATGTGGATTATCCAAAAAGCGATAAATTTAAGAAAAAAAATAAATACCAAATTGATTTAATTCTTTATTATTGAAAAGAAGGGATATTTATAAGTTTTGATTTGTTTTGTAATCTATGGGGCTAATTAATCACTGCGAGGTTGAATTTTCAATCAATTGATTGTGATAAAGATGATTTTTCTTATTAATGTTGATAGATTGAGATAAATTAATCTCTCCTTCCTATGATGCCAGGGGAATTGATGGAGTAGAATCTCCAGAGACAAGAGTATGAGGCGAAATACCAACACTTCCCCCTTAAAATTCAATTGCAGAGGAGGGTGAATTCTTAAAAAACCTAGGGTGGATACAATTGATCAATATGCTGCTATCAACATGAACAATTGAGTATTCTAGTCCTCTTTGAAATATAACTTGATAAGGACCAGACCAGTTGGTTCTTAACTTTTCAGTTCGCCCACCAGGCCAAGAGTGGTAATACATAACATAAACACCTGATTTGGTACTCAAGAAAAGCAGGTACATGTCGATTGGTTCTTTGTGTTTCTCTTTGAGTAGTTACTTCAATTGATTTCATCGCTTGAGCTTGAAAATGAATAATCTCATCTGCCAAATTTCTAAGAATTAAATCATAATTTTCTGGTATGCTTTCTTCAAGTATGGCTTGAACACTAGAAGGGACTGAGGGTCTCGCCTTATAGGCACTTGAAAGTTGACATATTTATAATTTAATCATAGCCTATCTGATATGCAAATAAGGCACTAGGCAAATTAAAATTTCCACTGAGATGGATCAGTAGAAGCCATTTTTCCTAAAATAAAACTAGAGTTCCATTAACTCATTAAATGGCCCCATTCGTGGGGGGATTATACAGAATGACAAATTGTTGGGCAGTGTTAAATAATTTAGATAATTCCTGTACAAGTTGTGAGGTATAATTAGTCCTATTATCCGACATAAGGACCCTGGTACACCCTTGTTGAGAGATTATGTGTTGGTATAAGAATAGCGCCATATTTTTAGCTAAGTGAGTGGTAATTAAAATGGCCTCAACCCATTTAGTAAAATGGTTGACAGCCATGATAGTATACTGGTGGCCATGTAGTCCCCAAGGTAAAGGAGCTATCACATCAATGCTTACCACTTCAGTTGCTTTAGTCGGGGGTTTACTTGATGTTTATAAGTTGGATTGGTAATTCCATGACTTTTACAAATAATACATGAGTCAAGGGTCTCTTGGATAAATTTAGTCATGCTATCCCAATAATATTGTGTTTTCAACAATTCTTGAGTTTTCTTCAACCCACTGTGGCCTACCTGTTCATGTCCTTGAATGACAGCTGGAAATCTTGAGTTTGGGTTTAAAAAGAGATCCACTTGGATTTGACCTTCTTATATAAAGCTCCCTCCTGAATCATAGTATCTTTAGTTATTGATTTTAAATAGGCTCATTCTTCTTCAGACTCTCAATCCCACAACTCAGGCCGTCCAATGAGGTTATATAGTCGTTCTTCCTTCGCCACTTCCAATGTCAGAATAGGCAGTTAGGACAACCCATCCACATTCTGATGTTGAGCACATGAACAATGAACAATGGAGAATCATAATTTTGCAATCTTAAGGCCCAACGAGCCAATCTCCCATCAGGATCCATCATATTTTGCAACCATCTTAAAGAAGAATGGTTGGTAATGACAGTAAAATGGTTACCATATAAGAAGGGACGGATGTGCTTAATTGCTAGAATCACAGCCAAACATTCTCACTCAAATAAACTATAATTTCGTTCAACTTTAGATAAAATTTCGCTATAATACACGACGGGATGGTCCACCTGCTCCTCATTGCACTGGGATAAGATAGCCCCAATAGAAACATTGAAGCATCAGTATGTAATAAGAAAGGCTTATTGAATCAAGGATGAATTTAAACAGGTGTCTTGGTCAATGCAGTTCACAGAGAATTGAAAGACTGTTCCTGAGCTGAACTCCACTCAAAGGGCACTCCTTTTTGTAACAGATGGAATAATGGTTCAGCCATATCAGCAAATTCGGGTATAAATTGCTGATAATACCCAACCATACTGAGAAAGAATTAATATCCCGCAGAGAGGTAGGAGGGGGCATTTGATGGATAGTTTAATTTTATCTGCGAGGTTTTATCCCTTTAGCCAATTCTTGATGTCCTAAAAACTACCTTTTATTTTGGAAGAATGAACATTTAGAGGGTTTGAGCTTTTAGAAAGGGCTTTGAATTCGCCTAAAAACTTCTTTTAAATGGCTCAAATGTTTGATAAAGGTTTTGGAAAACACGGTAATATCATCAAGATATACCAGAACACACATAAGCTTTAGGTCCCGTAACATACCATCCATAGCCCTTTGGAAAGTAACAGGGGCGTTGCTCACTCCTTGAGGCATCTGAGTTGGTTCAAATAAGCCTTCACTGAAGTTAGGGCAGACTTAGCTCGGTCATATAAGGATAACTCAAATTTGCAAGTATCCACTGGCTAAGTCCAAGGCTGAAAATAAATTGATCCAGCCAAAAACCTAAGGAAATCATCAAGCCTAGGTAGAGGATAACTGCCTCATCAAGTAATAGCGTTCAGTCTATGGTAATCCATAACCACTCTTTGAGAACTATCTTTTTTCTTAATCAACAGCAACGGAGAAGCCCAAGGACTATTGGAGGGTTTAAATAGTCCAGCCTTCAATAGTTGATGCAATTCTTTGGTATCCTGGGCTTCTTCCACTTTAGACTTACAATAGGGCTTAGAACGAATAGGAAGGTGATCGCCAGTTACAATGGAATGCATTACTCCTTTCATATTACCAAAGTCATAAGTATGCTTAGCAAAAATGTCGGAGTATTCTTCTAACAACTGAAGCACTTGTTTCTCTTGATCACTAGTGAGGTGTTTTCCAATAGCAAGCCCCACAGTAAGAATTTCCGGATCACTTCCCAACTCAAAGTCTAGTAGGCTTCCAAAGTATTTAACATTATAAATCCGAGATAAAGGCAATAAGTTGACATAAGCAACTGGGTGTTGCTGATCCATGATCTTCAGCTCATTGGTAAGGTTCTCCAATAAAACAGATAAAGATCCTGAATAAGCGTAACCCAATATTCCAGGACATGGCCAATTCTCTTTAATAGAAGGGTTGAAGATGCCCTGGACTTGTAATAAATGTCCTTTGGTAATAAAAAAATGTACAGAAGTATCAACAATTACCTGCAATTTTTAGCAGAATAGTTAGATTTTTTGGGAAAAAATAGACATCCCCTCCTCAATATCTGCTGAGGTAGGGGGTGTTTTACCTGTAGGTTGCCAACATGGTATTGAATAGAATATGACCTTTTAGCCCCCTCCAACAGACATAACTAACCTCGTGTATGAGAATGTTCAGACAAAATTAATGGAACTCTATACCCCAAAAGAGATAGCGATGAGTCAGGGTAATTAATAATTCAATCAAATTCCTGAAGAAATCGAGTTCCCAATATTAGATCGTAACTCAAGCTATCAAGGACAATGGCAGGGATGGTAAATGTTAACCTCCCAATCTTTGGTGGAAATGATGAGAAAGCTCCAATTGACCGAGTACTTTGAGGTCCTGATGTACCATATACTTCATAATGAGAAATATCAGTTGCTAATTTGATCCACTTTAAAATCTTGATGAGACAACATTCAACGGAGATCCCATATCAATGATAGCTTTAGAATTGACTTGATTCACTCAGAAGTCAATATGGGTGATGGTGCTTCCAAACTGATTGGATAACGCCAACAATGAGGGCAAGGAATAAGAAGAATGTTCATCTTAATTATACTTGGCAGGGTTTTGATAGTCTTTTTTTTTAGTACTAGATGGTCCCAACCCAAGGGGGGTTTTGATAGTCTTGTTGCACAATAATATCATTATTAAGGTAAGGAATCTTAGTTGTTTTATCTCTTTACTTGTTCTCATCCGCATCTTTCTTAGAAACTGTTCTCAGTATGGAAATATCAATGACAGTACTTACACTGAATTGATCTAGTATTCTCAGGCATAGTAGAAACGTTAGGGCGATTAGGTCTTGGAGAATCATAAACGTGGGGTTTCAGCAATAATTGAGGAGACAATTCCAACAAGTCCTCCTTGATGTCTAATATACTTCTGAAATTTATCTTTACGCTAATAAGGTATATTTGCAACTGAGTCCTGGAAGTAAAAGCAGACATAACATCAGTAATCGCATCATTCAAATTTAACTGACCACAGGCTACCAAAGTTTGAGCTTGCTGATAGAACTGATGAGCAAAAACTTTGATTAATTCATTTTAGAGAGGCTGAATATCCATAAAAGCCTGTTTTTGAGAGGATAAGGTTTGCTCACATTTAAATTATTTCATTAGCGCCTCTTTGAAATGAGACCAATTAGTGCAAGTTATTAAGTAAAGTATGGTAATATCCTAGGCCAATTGATTATAAAAATTATGTAAGTGATTCATTTTTTGATGATCTGTGGCCTCACTTAGAGCCTTCTAATATGAAAGAGAAAGGAGATAATGCTGCTGTTGAGATTTTGCCCATATTTCCAGCCTGCTAGATTACCAGGAATCTCCAGGGGAAAATTCCCTAAGGCGAAGTGAATTGGAAATTGGTTGGCCCAAGTTTTTCAGTAACTACGTTTGGGGGATTTTGGGAAATTCGCCTTGTCATATCCATCAGGGATTGATCCAGAAAAATACTTAAGATCTCATTGGGTGGAGTTGCTGAAGAAATAGGGGCATCTGATAGTGATTAAATATCAGGTGTACTAATTGGGATCAGTCAGGTTTAATTACCAACTGATTGGGAATGAGTAGCAAAGTTGTGAGGTGAGTGATGCCACCTGCAACTAGTGAATTGATCAGTTGGTGCATGTCCTGCCTTAATGGGCAATAAGTTCCATTACCTAAGCAGGTTGATAGCCAAATATGGTTGGTTCGCTTGGATTGAGAGGAAAACATTTGAACATGTTATCTGACTCTTTCCATTTAGGTCTTGAGGATGTCCAATGATGGAATCCTACCAAGGATGGGGAAGACCATCGCTGCCAAGACAAGGATGGATGATTCAATGGCAACAGCTGCCGTTTCATCAAAGAGGTGTCAACAGAGGGTTAGATGACCAAATCCCCACTATATTCCCTAGGATTCACTATATTTAAAAAGGAGTACTTACAAGAACAGGTAGATAGTTCTAAGTTATTCATTCAGTATATAGTTTAAGAGGTAAACTATCATCAGCTTCCATTGTGCTATTATTCTTAAAGATATTATTTCCGTGTTCAATAATTGAAAGACATTTAGAGAAAAGAGTAAAGATCTGAGCGGGGATCTAGAGAAGAAGGAGACACAATCAGGGATTGCTGCCAACTGTGTGTTGGACCAAACAGATTGTCACCAGGGAATCTCAGCAAAGATTGGGTTGGACAGAACAAGGAAATGAATCCCTACAATTATGACATTACAGGTATTAAATCAGGAATACTGGCTGAGCAAAGGGATGAGATATAAGAATTCATACTCAACTCTATGGATAATAGTCATCATACTATTATCGAACAATAATCTATTATACTATACAACGTGACAAAGTGCACAAGGAAACCAAACCTGTGCAGTAAAAAGATTTTTTAGGGTTGTTTGCCAATAATAACCACTTAAGTAAATTTTCACAAGTTGGTGCTCACTACAGGGGTAGTTGAATTTAAGGATTTATAAGAATGGCATATAAAGATGAGTCATGCAAACTGTGTACTGAGTTAGCCACTATGAGCCAGAATGCCCTAAACATAGTGGATCCCTGGGAATTTGTGGCCTTGGAATAACGAGTCGTCAAGGTAGAGGAAGGGATAGATAATGTTGCAAGCTTTGGGAACAAGTTACTTTGGAAAGTAACTTTGTTGAAGAAGAAAGAAAAAAATCCTATTTGAGAGGTCTTATACCTGAAAAAAAGAGCAAGAAGCGGATTGCATTCATTTGAGAAATTTTGGAGTGGATATAGAATGACTAATCAAACAGGAGGAACTTAAAGCTCACAAATGTGCTTGTGAGCCAGATATGGCAAGCAATACCAAAGAAAGAAGTCCTCACACAATACTTGGGAAGTTGAATAACCCAAGAAACATGCCACCCGCTTTTGCTGCCATTTTTGGAGATTACACCCAAAGTCACTCCTCAAGTTAGCTGAGTGGCTGAACTGAGAGAATCGGTCAGAAATAACTCAGCTAATTTAAGGCAATGCTGAAAATGCCAACTTTCTATTGGGATAATGTCCCAGCATTTTTCTGAATATTCAACATGACCATTTATGGCTATGGGGATCGTCAAAAGGCGTTGAAGGTCATGAATTGCCTAAACACCAACTCTAGAAGTTTTAAATTACACTTCCAATGTGGCAGGTTTAATTTCGAAGTTACACTGGGCAGATTCTCTAAAAGCGAGGAAATTGAAGCAAAATACAGGTTAAAAATCGACCTACTTTTTATTTTTGAGAAAGAGGAAATATTTATAGGCTTTTTTATGGTTTGTAATCTATCAGAGTGAATTAATCTCTGCATGATCAAATCTTCAATCAGTTGATTGGGATCCAATTGATCATTAACTGTGATAGATGATAGATTGCAATAGATTGCTCACTCCTTCCAATGATGTCAGGGGAATTGAAGAAGGAAATTTTTGGAGATATGCAAATTTGGTGAAATCCCAACACTTCCCCCTCAAGATTCGATTGTAATGGAGGATGACTTCTTAAAAACCTAGGATGAATATGATTTACCACAATACCAGTATCAACATGAACAATTGAATATTCTAATCCTTTTCAAAATATAACTCTATAAGGACCAGACCAATTAGTTCACAGCTTTTCAGTCCGTCCACCTGGCTGAGAATGATAATACATAACATAATCCCCAATCTGATATTCAGGAGAGACTGGTTTATGTTGATTGCTTTGTAGAGTCTCTCTTCGAGTGGTGGTTTCAATTAAATTCATTGCTTGAGCCTGGAGGCAGATAATCTCATCAGCCAAATTTCTCATAACTAAATTAAAATTTTCTGGGATGCTTTCTTTAAGTATAGTCTGAACACTAGAAGGGACTGAAGGATCCCTCCCATATATACACTTGAACGGGGACTTCTTGATAATGCAGTGGTAGCTTATCTGATAAGTAAACAAGGCACTAGGTAGGTAAAAATTCCACTGAGTTGGGTCAGTCAAGGCCATTTTCTTTAAAATTGAGACCAAGGTTCCATTAACTCATTCAATGGCCCCATTTGTGGATGGATTATATAGATGTCATGGAAACGGCAGAAGAAGTTTAGACCAGCCTGCCAGTTGGGATGTGTGAACACCCAAAAAGCAAGCCAGAATTCCAGAGGCATTGCTGACCATATGACTTGATATGGAGCTGGGAAATGTGATACCACGAAGTGGTGGTGTAACAACAGGGTAAGAAGTATCCTAACGGCAAACCACACTGAACTCATTCCCAACTCAGTGGTTCTAACTGCAGGAGGTGGGATTACCGGGACAGTCTTGACGAGATTCTTGTCTTGAGAGGGTAACACATCAGGGGCGATAGGGAGATGGATTCTCTCTTTCCATTGTTGTACATAGGGCCATAAGATCCCCGTGTATTATTATCAGAAATTCATAAGAGCGAGGTTTTAAAACCAAAAGTGTCAGACTTGCTGGGCCCAATCAGCGATAGAGGGAGCCATGGTGACCAAAAGAATTGGTAAGGCCCACCCAGAGTGAGGGGTGATGGACCACCAGGGAAATGCCATCTGGGATGCGGTCAGAACGGAAAATAAAGAAGATTTTGATTTTTTTGGCAAAAATTTATTTGGAAAGGAAAGTAAGAAAATAAACAATTTTCTAAGTGCCATGCAACTGATTAAATAGCGGTCAATTGGGTAGTGATAGGTGGGGTCAGGACCCACAAATTTGACCTAACTGGCGAATTGTTTGGGAATGGGGGGTTTATTCTTTGGGAACCAATATTGTAAAATTCGGCAGTGGTCTTAGTCTCTATCAGTTTGACCTCAAATGTCTGAACCAGGGCTCAACTACATTTCTGATGATTAGTATGATGACATCTGGCCCAATGGGCAATTGGAATCCCCCAAGGCCATCTCTTATAGGGAAAGGTCCATTTGGTTGGGAATGGGTTTGGGATGGCCAACCTGACCGCGCTCAGTCATTTAACCATTCGTTCAGTCAACAGCAGCACATCAGGCGCAACGCCCAAATTACTATCTGAGGGCTTTGAACCCCCATCAATAGTGCCCAATATTTGTTCAACTGGTTTGGAGATTGAATTGGAACCATCGGGCAATCCAGCCAATATCTCATTCTTCATGCTTTTACAGCCATTAAAATTTTGGGCATCAGCCAGATTGCTGGAAGAATTAGATATGGCTGATTTCAGTTTGGTAATCTCAGCACAGATTTCACTAATTCCCCGCAACAGTTCTTCTGAGGTAAGTGTGGGTATTGGGGGTGGGATCTGAAGCGGATGAGCTGTTACCCATCACTCATCTACTATGTGATCGAGGTCGCCCTGAGTGATGAGAGGTACCACCATCCTCTTTGGTGTCTTTTTATTTGGGAATGGGAAGATGACCCAATCAAGAGCCAAAGGATGTTCCCCGAGGCTTACATTACCCTTTCCTTTTTTCAAATAAATGGCACCCCCACCGGGAAATTGCGCCAGAGCCACATTCTTGTGTGCTTTTAGATAGCTTGATAGCCATAATTGTTGCGATTTTCTGAGGAGGGCGGGGAGCCTCAGGGTGGGATGCGTGGAAGGCTTTGACCAGGGCCATGCAATTCGCGCAGTCGTATGCCTTGACCCAACTATTTTTGTAGACTGGGTATCCTTTACAGGCTATGAGATATTGGACTGAACGTCATGACTTGTGAGATGATAAGATAGCTTCTACCTCAGCTTCTTCCTCATTATTGATGTCGATCCAGTTCTGGGTCTGTGGGAATTACACCCTTGAAGGGCAACAATTAGGAAACATGGAAGACTGGGTGCTGCTTCCAATGCGCGGGAAGCTTCAGGTGGAACGCCCCATTACCCAATACTTCCTCCACTAAGTGAGGACCCAAATGCTTACTGGTGAACTTGTGGTTAGGGTTTGAATTCACAAATGATGGGTATCAAGTATGATGTAGGAACCCACTGTAAAGTCATGACCCGGAAGGTGCTTACAGTCCATTTTTTCACTTATAGTTGTCAATGGCTTTGTTGAGGTGTTCCCACACTAAGGCTTGAGTTGATCAAATATGGGTAGCATGATCTGCAGCCGCTTGAACCTCAGGATGCAAGAATGCCCCGACTGAAAATGATGGGTTATAGCCCAACGTTGCTTCATATGTTGAAAACCCCGTGGATGCATGGATCCTGTTATTATATGCAAATTGAGTGAGAGGCAAGGCACCAGACCAAGTATCATGCGCTGCTGTGGCATAGCAACGCAGGTACTGTTTGAGGACTTGATTAACCTGCTCAGTCTGACCATCAGACTGGGGGTGATATGCTGTGGATTGACAGGGGTTATCATCAGTATTGATAGGAGTTCACTCCAAAAGCATGCTTTAAACTGAGTACCCCAGTCACTAATGATTTCCTGGGAAGACTTAACATTGAAAACACATGTCATACAAAAAGACGGGCAGTTTCTTCCGATGTATTTGTAGAAGTACAAGGGACAAAAAGGGAAAATTTTGTAAAGTGATCCACCACTACCATCACCGCTGTGAACCCATTAGAACAGGGGAGATCGATGATAAAATCTATGGATACTGAGGTCCACGGACCTTCCGCCTGCTGTAAAGGGTGTAGATGGCCATTCATACCAGAGTGATCCAACTTGGCCCTAGTGAAGTAACACAATTGGCGATCCAAGCCAGAACCTCTTTGGTCATTCCTGCTAATTGGAAGTTCGCTTGATCAGATCGATGCATTTCTTGCTACTGGGATTTCCAACTGTGGGGGGATCATGGTGTGTGCGGAATACTTTTGGGTGGAAGGAGGGGGAACCCACACACAAGAACAGAATTAAATGAGCCCCTCTTTCAAGGAGTGTAGGGAGTGTTTGGGACTCGAGTGAGTCAAGTGCTCGACCAACTCCATGCCCTCAGGGCAGGCCGTTTGACCAGCTAACACCTGGGCCAATAACAGATCATTGGGAGACAACGTGGTGGAGGAAACAATTGAAGGAACAATTGACAGAATCTGAGTGGCAGGGATTATGGTAACAAGATCCACTTCCTCAGGTCTCAAGGGACAGTGAGCAGGGCTATGGCTTAGGAAGTCAGGAAGGACATTGGGCACACCTTTGACAAATTTATATTTTAAGTTAAATCTGCACAGGTCCCAAAAGGTTCAGGCCTGCCAGTGCACTAATTTTGGGGTTTGCGGAAATACAAGAGAGCCTGGTGATTCGTGTGAACCGTTAGCTCATGATGAGCACCCTGTAACAGGTATCACCAATGAGTTAAAGCCCATGCAACAGCTTCCAGTTCCTTATTGTAAATGGCCAACATTGCTCCATAGTAGTGAAATTTGGGAAAATAAGCGACCGGATGTTCAAAACCATCGTGGTCCTGAAGCAGCACTGCGCCCACTTCTACTGATGAAGCATCACATGTGATGATATACAGTTTGGTGGGATTGGCATATTTCAAAATGGGAGGAGACACGAAAACCTCCTTGATCAATTTGAACGCCTGCTGGCATTTGGGGGTCCAACAAAATGGTACATTTTTCCAGTGATGGGATGGAGCAGAGCGGCCAACTGGGAAAGTGCGGGAAAATTTTTTTCAAAAAAATGATAGTTCCCAAGAAACTCCAAAGTTGCTTCTGTGTAGTCGGAGTTGGCCATTCTCAGATCACATCAAATTTGTTGGGAGGGATAGCGACACCTTCTTTGAGAACCAGGTTTCTGAGAAATGTGTCCTCTTCCTTATAAAACTCACACTTGGAAGCTTTGAGGAACAGCCCTGCTTTATGCAAAGCGACCACCACCGCTTCCAAGTCAATAGCATGTTGTTCAGGAGTTGGGGAATGAACTAGGATATCATCGATGTATGCAATAGCACAAGAGAACTGGAGATCCCCTAACGCGTTGTCAACCATTCATTGAAATGTAGCGGAGCATTTTAAACCCAAAGGACATTACGCGAAATTGAAAAATGCCTCGCCTCATTCAGATTGTGGTCAACCATTCCTGTCCTTCCATCACCCAAATTTGGTTGAAAGCGTTAACCAGATCCAGTTTTGAAAACTCATGGGATTTGGCAATTGACTGACTGATTGTCTGCTCTAAAGGAAATGTGTAGGTATCTGTAACTGTTATTCTGTTCAGGTGACCATAATCTACGCATGGATGGAGTGATCCATCCAATTTTCTTGCAAAGACAGTAGGGGAGGCGACAGGGAGGTTTCTTTAAACAACCACCCTTTTTTAACATATCGTCCAACCAGGTATTGAGTGCAACCTCTTCCTCCGCTGTATGAGGATACAACGGGCAGTTATTGTTCACCAATTCTACGGTTGTTCAAAATCCACAATCGTACCTAGTATGTTTTGGCAGTTGGTCCACTTTTCCATGTTGAAGATTCCCTGATATTGCATTAAGCTTTCAGGAAAATCAGCCAGAATGCCCATGGAAGTAACTAAGGTAGTGATAGAGCTGGTCCCTTGTATTTTTTGAGGGTGTTGATCAAAGGGAACTCTCCCTCTGAATCATCATTGGTAAATGACAATGTATTAGCTCTAAATGAATCTTCACATGTTGTCTACGCCACCATCCCACACCAAAGATCACCGGGAATACCAAGTTCAGCATGGCTGAAAAATGATAGCAGAAGTTATATTGGTGGATTGAGAAGTGTATTGGCCAGCAAATGATATATGAAGACTGGTAAGCAGAAGAGGCCACCATTACTGAGGAACCACATCCATTTCCATTTTTAATTGCTGTGCCAAATCAACGCTCATGAAGTTCCCGCTGCTCTGGTATCCACCAGAGCTTTTTTTTAGTACTAGATGGTTATCCACCAGAGCTTTGAAGGAGACATGATGTGGACCAATACTGATTTTCATAGGGACAAGGAACTAAGTGGGATTCTGTTTCTTGGGAGATTCAACTGACTCATGGACGACTGAAGAAATAATGGGTATGCCGGAACCAGGGTCAGGGTTCTTAGCTGGGGCGAAAATTGTAAGTATAAGTGTGGGAGAAATTATTTCTTCTGTCTGGGCTTGAACAGAATCATTCATAGTTAACTCCGGAAATACCAACTCAGACTTGGGGGTTATGGCAGGGTTAGGACCCACTTCAACTGCTATTCTGGTATCAGGCGCACCATCTATATCTTTGTTAGGAAATTCTATCATAAAGCTCCCCTTCTGATATGGTGAAACGTGGCGAGGTAATGCTTTGATAGTAGTTGCGGTGGCACATTTAATTTACTGATTCCTGGATGGTAGACCAGGCCACTTGATGAGCGGAAACCAAATCCAAGCTCACTCTAAAGATTTTCTGAGGCTTATCAATAGATAGGCCTGACGCAGAAGCCAGATCACAAAAGGTAAAAATCAGAGAAGCCAAATTAGGGGCTTTGGCCATAGTTGGGAGTAGTCTGAATAAAGGGTCTGATTGGGAAACATGGGGTCTTAAAGCGGCTGATACAACAGCCACCAGGGGAATGGAGTCTCCTTCTTGTGAAGAAAAATGCAAAAGGCTTCTCACCCAACGGCGGGCATCTCCTTCCACGGCGTCTAACAACGCGAGAACTTGTTGGGCATGAGATATTGCAGAAGCGTTACTAAGTGTGATTGTTGTCCGCATTTGTACTTTGGCAAGAGCGTCGAGAACCTGATTGGTGATCTCTTTGGAGGGGATACTTGATCCTTTTCCAAGGCTGGAGGAAGTAAGAGAAGATGCAGTCTACACATCTTGGGTGGCTTGAAGAAAGTTTCCCAAAATAGAGCGGATGCTTCTCCAAAAGTATGAAAGTGACCAAACGAACAACAAACAACACACAACTGATTGTACGTTCATCTGGTAGAGGGTAACCACTGTGGCGCCCAATTCGAAAACCAAGGCAGAAGTGGCTGTAAGTAATGGTTGTTTGATTATGTCATGGAAATGGCAGAAGAAGTTTAGACCAGCCTGCCAGTTGGGATGTGTGAACACCCAAAAAGCAAGCCAGAATGCCAGAGGCATTGCTGACCATATGACTTGATATGGAGCTAGGAAATGGGATACCACGAAGTGATGGTGTAACAATAGGGTAAGGAGTATCCCAATGGCAAACCACACTGAACCCATTCCCATCTCAGTGGTTCTAACTGCAGGAGGTGGGATTACTGGGACAGTCTTGACGAGATTCTTGTCTTGAGAGGCTAACTCATCAGGGGCGATAGGGAGATGGATTCTCTCTATCCATTGTTGTACATAGGGCCATAAGATCCCCATGTATTATTATCAGAAATTCATAAGAGCGGGGTTTTAAAACCAAAAGTGTCAGACTTGCTGGGCCCAATCAGCGATAGAGGGAGCCATGGTGACCAAAAGAATTGGTAAGGCCCACCCAGAGTGAGGGGTGATGGACCACCAGGGAAATGCCATCTGGGATGCGGTCAGAACGGAAAATAAAGAAGATTTTGATTTTTTTGGCAAAAATTTATTTGGAAAGGAAAGTAAGAAAATAAACAATTTTCTAAGTGCCATGCAACTGATTAAATAGCGGTCAATTGGGTAGTGATAGGTGGGGTCAGGACCCACAAATTTGACCTAACTGGCGAATTGTTTGGGAATGGGGGGTTTATTCTTTGGGAACCAATATTGTAAAATTCGGCAGTGGTCTTAGTCTCTATCAGTTTGACCTCAAATGTCTGAACCAGGGCTCAACTACATTTCTGATGATTAGTATGATGACATCTGGCCCAATGGGCAATTGGAATCCCCCAAGGCCATCTCTTATAGGGAAAGGTCCATTTGGTTGGGAATGGGTTTGGGATGGCCAACCTGACCGCGCTCAGTCATTTAACCATTCGTTCAGTCAACAGCAGCACATCAGGCGCAACGCCCAAATTACTATCTGAGGGCTTTGAACCCCCATCAATAGTGCCCAATATTTGTTCAACTGGTTTGGAGATTGAATTGGAACCATCGGGCAATCCAGCCAATATCTCATTCTTCATGCTTTTACAGCCATTAAAATTTTGGGCATCAGCCAGATTGCTGGAAGAATTAGATATGGCTGATTTCAGTTTGGTAATCTCAGCACAGATTTCACTAATTCCCCGCAACAGTTCTTCTGAGGTAAGTGTGGGTATTGGGGGTGGGATCTGAAGCGGATGAGCTGTTACCCATCACTCATCTACTATGTGATCGAGGTCGCCCTAAGTGATGAGAGGTACCACAATCCTCTTCAGTGTCTTTTTATTCGGGAATGTGAAGATGACCCAATTGAGAGCCAAAGGACGTTCCCCAAGACTTACAATGGGACAACAAATCGCTGAGTAGTGGTAGATAATTTTGATAACTCCCATATAAGATGCGAGGTGAAATTAGTCCCATTATTTGACATAAGGACCTTTGGACATTCATGTTGGGAAATAATATGCTGATATAGGAATAAAGCTGTAGTCTTTGCCAATGGGATAGCAATTGAAATGGCCTCAACCCATTTGGTCAATTGGTCGACAGCCATAATGATATACTGATGACCATGCACTTCTTGATGAAAAGGACCTACCACATCAATGCTGACTACTTCAAACGCCTTAGTTGGGGAAATGACTTGATGTTGATAAGTAGAGTTAGTAGTTCCATGATGTTTGCAAGTAAGACATGAGTTAAGAGTCTCTCAAATGAACTCAGTCATTTTATTCTAATAGTATCAAATCTTCAGCCATTCTTGAGTTTTCTTTCTGCTGCTATGACCGACTTGTTCATGACCTTCCATTACAGCATGAAACCTGGAGTTGGGATGTAGGAAGAGCAACCACTTAGACTTGACTTTCTTATACAAAGCTCCATCTTGAATCATAGTATCCTTGGTAATTGATTTTATTTAGGCTCAATCCTCTTCAGTCTCTCAATCCCATAATTCAGGTCATCCAATAAGATTACACAAGCGTTCTTCTTTTTCTGGTTCCAAGGTCAGAATAGGTAGTCGGGATAACCTATCCACATTTTGATGCTTAGCTCCTAAGCAATGAACAATGGAAAAATCGTAATTTTGCCATCATAAAGCCCAATGGGCCAACCTCCCATCAGGATCCTTCATATTCTGTAACCATCCTAAGGAGGAATGGTGGGTAATAACAGTGAAATAGTACCATATAGAAAAGGGCCAAAAATGCTTAATGGCCAAAATTACCGCCAAACATTCCCACTCAGTAACACTATAATTTCGTTTGAACTTTTACAAAGTTTTGCTATAGTAAGCAACAGGATGATCCTTATTTTCTTCATCACACTAGATAAAATAGCCCCAATAGCGACATTGCTTGCATCCATTTGTAGATAGAAAGGCTTATCAAACTGGGGGTGAGTTAGAACAGGTGCCTTAGTCAAGGTAATATTCAGAGAATTAAATGACTCTTCTTGAGCTGACCTCCACTTAAAAGACACTCCTTTTTGCAATAGGTAAAATAAGGGTTCAGCAATGTCAGCAAATTTGGGAATAAATTGCCGGTAATGTCCAACCATGCCAAGAAAGACTTGAATATCCCATAAAGAAGAGGGAGGAGGCATCAGTTGAATGGCTTGAACTTTGTCTGATAGGGGTCAAATCCCTTTAGCTGAAACCTGATGTCCTAGAAAGTTTATTTCGTTCTGGAAGAATGAGCACTTGGAGGGTTTGAGCCATAAAGAAGATCCCCAAATTTTGCTAAAACTTCTTTTAGATTTTTTAAATGCTCAGTAAAGGTTTTGGAAAACATGGTAATGTCATCGAGATATACCAGAATACAAGTAAGCTTTAGATCCCGTAGCATAGTATCCATGGCTCTTTGGAAAGTTGCGGGGGCATTGCTTAGACCTTGAGGCATGCGAGTTGGTTCAAACAACCCTAAACTCGATATCAGGGCACACTTGGCATGATCTTCTGGTGATAACTCGATTTGCCAATATCCACTGGCTAAGTCCATGGCTGAAAATAGGTGGTTTCAGCCAACAACCTAAGAGAATCATCAAACCTAGGTAAGAGATAACAGTCCTGTCAAGTAATAGCATTCAATCAGCGATAATCCATCATGACTTTATGAGAATCATCATTCTTCTTAACCAACAACAACGGAGATGCCCAAGGACTATTAGAGGATTCCAATAATCCAGCCTCCAGCATTTGATTCAATTACTTAGTAACCTGGGCTTCTTCTACTTTGAACTTATGATAGGGCTTTACACGGATAGGAAGGTGATCACCAGTTTCAACAGTGTGCACTACACCTTTCATCTTTCCTAAAATTGTAAGTATGCCTAGCAAAAATGTCAGAATATTCATCCAATAATTGAAGCACTTGTTTCTCCTGTTCCTTAGAGAGATGTTTCCCAATATCAGGACCCACAGTGAAGATTTCCTGATCACTCTCCAATCCAAAGTCTTGTAAACTCCCAAAGGGTTTAACATCATAGATATGAGATAAGGGTAACAACTTGACATAAGCAATCGGATGCTCACAATACATCAGTTTTGGTGCATTAGTAAGGTTCGCCAATAAGACAAGTAATGAGCCTTGTAAAGCATAATCCAATATTCCAGGACAAGGCAAGAGTTTTTTAGCAGAAGGATTGACAGTGCCCTAGACTTGTAGCAAATGTCCCTTGGGAATCGTAAAGTGCAAAGAAGTGTTAATGATCACTTGTTATTTTAGTGGAATAACTAATTTCTCAGGGGAGAAGATAGGTATTCCTTCTTCGATTTCAGCCTCAGTAGGAGGTAGTTTTACATGAGGATCTTCAACCTGGTATTGAAGTGAATAAGACCTTTTGGTTCCTTCTAGCAGACATAACTGACATTGAGTGGAAGCGTGATCAGATAAAAGTAAGGGAACTTGATACCCCAAGAGAGACAATGACTAGTCAGGGTAATTGATAATTCCATCAAATTATTGTAAAAATTGAGTTCCCAAGAGTAGGTCATAACTCAAATTATTGAGTAAAATAGATGGGATAGTAAAGGTTAATTTCCCAATTTTCAGAGGAAAGGACAAAAAATCTCCAATAGACTGAGTACTCTGAGTTCCAGCTGTGCCATATTCTTCATAATGAGAAATATTGAGAGTTAATTTGATCCGTTTGACCAATTTAACGAAACAACATTCACTGGGGATCCAGTAACTATGATAGCCTTGGCATTAACTTGATTCACTTGGAAGTCAATATGGGTAATGGTGTTCCCAAACTGAGAGGATAAAGCCAACAAGGAGGGCAAGGAATAAGAAGAAAGTTTATCTTTATTACACTTGATCAAACTTTGCTGCTCTTGCTGCGGACTCACATCATTATCAAGGTGGAGAATCTTATTGATCTTATCTCTTTTCTTTTTCTCATCTGCTTCCTTTTTAAAACAACCATCCTCAGTATGGAAGTAGTGATGACAGTAATTACACTGGATTGCTCTAGGGTTCTCAGGCATGGCGTAGACTTTGGGATGACTAGGTCTAGGAGACTCATAAACTTGGGTTTTTTCAGAGAATTGAAGGGACAATTCTAATAAGGCCTCCTTAATATCCAAAATTCTTCAGAAATTCTTTTTGAATTTGATCAGATCAACTTGCATTTGAGTCCTGGAATTAAAAGCAGACAGAACTGTAGTAATTGCATCGTCCAAATTTAACTGACCACAGGCTATGAGAGTTTGAGCTTCCCAATAGAACTGATCAGCAAAGTCCTTAATAGATTCATTTTGGTGGGGCTGAATACCCATGAAAGCCTGCTTTTGCAAAGATAAGGTTTGTTCACTCCCAAATTCTTTGATCAATGAATCCTTGACCTGAGCTCAAGTAGAGCAGGTCATTAAGTGGGGAACCTTAATGTCTTGAGACAATCGAGTAAGGCAATCAGGCAAGTAATTCATCTTTTGGTGATCTGTGGCCTCACTTAATGCTTTTTCATACAGATAGAGAAAGGCGATAATGTTGCCTTCCCCTGTGGAGTATTTGTCCTTGAATGATGGATTGAAAATCATGGGAGCATTGGTAGTCAAAACATGCACTCCAGGTTGTTTGGATTGAGTAGACACATAAGAGGCAGAATCTGAAGCTTGAGAAGAAAATTGAGGGTATGGACCAACAGCTTTGGTGCGGATTTCATTAATCTGACAATTCAGATCAGTATGCCCTACTTTCTCATCTAGTCGGCGAGATAGCTCAAAAATATGTTCCTGCTGTGCATTGTACTTGAGTTCCAGAGTATTGATTTTTGCTTAGAACAATTCCCCTTTTGATTCACAAGCATGTAATAAGATATCAGTGTCCTTGGCCCACTTTCCCAAATTGATCAATTCATTGGATAAGGACTGCAGAGTCAAAAGGGGGTCAATTGGTACCCCATCAGGGGTTAGGTTGCATTCTTTGGCCACCTTAAAAAATGTTCACATAAGTGGGTCATCATGTTCATGAGAGAGTTAATGTGCTGATAAGATCCTGAGTGACCATCAGCGCCTGGAGGTCCACAAGGTCCATCTGCATCTGGGGGTCCATGGGCCCTACACCTCCAGGTGGCCCACGAGGTCCTTCTACCCCAGGAGGACCCATATTTCCAGAGCTTTTCTCTACTTCGTTGACCCAGAACTGAATTCCTGAGTATAATTGTTCCAATTGAGAAAATGAGTTCTAAATTCTTCCTCCATTGATTGACTACACTCAGAGATTTGGGAAACACCCTCTCTTCATTCCCTCTAGATCTCTTGAACTTTTTTAGGAAACTGTACACCAATAAAATTTGATATCCCCTGATTGAACTGAATGAGCTGCTGTTGTACTTTGTTGAGGGAAGTTTGATTATTAGTAATAGCATCATAATTATCTTGGGGGGTGGAAGGCGAGTCAGTAAGGGCATACAGCTACCAACCTGAAGGTTGTGGGTTCGATTCCCACCCTTCACACATTGATTGGGGTGCCAGCCAAAGGAAGCTATTGGCGGTTAGTAGGTCTAATAACACGAAAACATTACCCATGACGTAACCAGAAAAATCTAAGTCCCAATCCGGAGGTGGAAAAACTTTCTTTGACAGAGTTGACCCTGTTCAGGTTTCATGTCATTTCTTTCTTTTGGTAATGCCTGTCCCCTGGTCGGCTTGCCTCAGTTAAATAAAATCATAATTATCTCGGCTAAACTTGGAGGCTGACTTGAAAATCTCAGAAATATAATTATTCAAGGATTGGAGTCCTTCTAGTAAATTGAGCATCCCTTGATGGTGCATTCCAACTACAGGTAGCAAGTGGTATAATGTTTGATGTACAAGTTGTTGTAGATACTGTTTGGAGCCAATCCCTGGCATTTGAGAGGTTTGCAGCACTTCTCATAATATAGAAGGTACTGCATTAAGTTGTGATTGGGCAGAACGTATTACAGGCATTAGAGCCCCTTCAAGTAATTAATCAATGATATTTTGCAAGGCCTCAGGTGGAATTTGAAAGTCTGAGGCAAAACTTAAGTTAGGATTATAGAATTCCAAGTTGTCCTGAAATTCCAACGTGGAGGGTAATCTTTGGATTTGGGTTCCAATTGAAGGGACCCATCATAAAATACTGCCTTGCCCTTGATCTTGAGCCTCGTCAGGCGAAAATTGAGAATCCATGGTGATAGACGTGGTCACTGGTGCGTAACTCAGAGTGCCCCTGTAGTGAGCACCACTCTGGAAGTTTTGAATTACACTTCCAATGGGGCAGGTTTAATCTCGAAGTTACACTGGGCGAATTCTCCACGAAAGTGAGGAAATTGAAGCAAAATACAGTTTAAAAATCGATCTGCTTTTTATTTTCAAAAAGAGGAAATATTTATAGTCTTTTTTACGATTTGTAATCTATCAGAGTGAACAAATCTCTGCGCAATCAAATCTTCAATCAGTTGATTGGGATCCAATTTATCATTAACTGTGATAGATTGCAATAGATTGCTCACTCCTTCCAATGATGTCAGGGGAATTGAAGAAGGGAATTTTCTGGAGATATGTGAATTTGGTGAAATCCTGACACCAACTGTCAGAACTTAGTGTTACCTCATCTGTAGGGTGACAGCTGGCTGTATGCTGAGACAAAGGTGGTCCTCATCAAGGAGTTTGGGAGTCTGACATGCATGTCAAAGCGCAAACAGGAATTTATGAGAATCCAGTTCCTTAAAGATGAGTTTCTAGCTAGCTTCAGGCTCTGTTTTATCAAGAGTTACAGATCCTGGTCGGAGCAAAAGTACTTGATGACTTTGATGTCAGAATCGCCTTGCAAGCAGCCCTTTGGCCCTATTGCAATTTGCATCACATGATGTCTTCCATGTTTGCAACGGAAATAACTGCCTTGCAAATGTTAGATTATTTGAGGATTTTGGGATTGACATTTGATGCCCCAAATAGAAGCTTTAAATCCAATCCAGTACACAATTTAATCCCACAAAGGGAAATGAAGGAGCTAAAAAGACAACCAATCAAACCTGCTGGGAAATAAGCCCAAAGAGTTCAGATGGTTGAATAAGAAGGAAAAAGTCTCCTTATAATGTGGCGGGAAAGGACATTTCGCATGCACTGTAAGAAGACATAGGATCAGAGCAACGTTTTCCAGGCGAAAGAGTCAGTAGTCATAAAGGAATTGGGAAAAGGGCCCACAGCCTAGATGAGGAACAGGCTAGAGCTGCGGACAAGCCTGTTCCTCCTGACATTATGACCAAGGAAATTGATATCAGAGATCTTTTCATAGATGACGAGCAGGATCAACTGTATCAAGTGGTCAATTTGGATGTAAATACTGTGACCAGAGCTGGGGTGAAGAGAATAGACCCCAAGATAATCAAGAAAGTTGCCTGGCCACACGCCCAACAACTGGCGGACAAGATTTAAACTGCTGAGAATCCTGAAAAATTATCTGAAGTCTGATTAGATGAGGCCAATTTTATCAAACTCCCTCAGCGTGATAAAGGAATCGTTTCCTGATTTATCAGCGCGAATTATTTACTCTTGATTCAGCTAATAACGCCGCTATTTACTCAGTAAACACTATATTGCAATACTCTGAGTGTACATATATAGACATATA
>JAKSZP010010717.1:0-141501 GCA_022478985.1 Massospora cicadina | reverse complement strand
CAGAAGACAGTAATAAAAATAAGTAAGGCTTTGGATTGGCTTTATTTAATATCTAGGCAAGTTGATAGAAAATGGAACTAGAAAACCTCTCATTCTCAAGTACTTTTCTCTTATAGCTCTCTGCAGCAAACATAAATCAAGCTCATTTGTCATTCTTGACGTTATGTCTTTTAAAATATGCCATAAGCAACCCCAATTGTTTTAGGTTGGATTGAATTCCATAGTGGCTGAACCACCACACCCAAAAATCATTTTAACTCTGATTCAAATCCACCTTTAACCTAGAAACCACCCACTTCAAAACCGTTTGGTTTGACACCAGGCCTGATGAAACATCTAACTGCCGTCCTTCCTCAGTCTTAATCTCAACCTGGAGTCTATCCAAGACTAATGATCTCTCACCCCCTCTATCTTTCACACCAGATTGTCCTGTCTTATCAAAGATCAGGCAATGTAATGTTGAATATAAGCCTCAACCATCACACTTTGTAATTAATATTATTCATGTGTAATTGGGACAAAGTCCCTTTAATTGATCCTCAATTTTTTCAGTGGCTTAATTATTTTCATCATTTGGAAACTAACTAGGCATATTCAAATAGCCACAACTCTTCTGGTCAATTATAGTATTAATTTACCCAATGTAATCAGAAACTTCTTTTAAGTCAAGTTTCAATAAAAGCTGTGGGATTGACGCTTTCAGCTTATCATCACTCTCAAAGAAAGGATCATGAACAAAATCAGAAAAGAAATAGAGTAAAATATCTTTCTATTTTATGATATTTATTTGATTATAAGTTATTAGTCCAGGTGCCAGTATTTATACCTTTAGGGCATCTCCTGGCCACATTCAAGCACAAAATTTCAACAGATATTTTACCAGCTCAGTTTGACCCTTGAACTGATATGACTGAGACCTATTCTTAGGTTTAATGGTGGCAAAATACTCAAAAAGTTGGGAGGATTTCAGGGATTAAAATTGCAATATTGCATGCAAAATTTATCCTAAAATCTTCTTAATTTTAGTCTTATCATACTGCTGACAAAATACACCTTCTGTTAAACTTTTCATCAATTAAAGTAGATGATGTACCCCTAATTGTGACATTGACAGGCCTTTCTTTTGATAACACTAGTACTCCCTTTAGGGCAGTCCATGTACAAGTTCTATCATGCTGATTATGCAGATTGACATACAAATTTTGCCCTAGGATAGGAAATTGATTATGTTATCATTCATCTGATTGTCCATGGGACTTTTAAATGTTAACTTTGGGTCAGTCCCAAATGATTTTGTATACTGAATTTTTGATACTGTTCCCAATAATGGGACCAATTGCTGAGGTTTGGTGCAGCTATAATTGGCCATAAATTGCAAGAGTATTTGGCCCAAGCTTTTTGATAAAGTATTTGATCAAATTGATATTGAGATCTTCAGCCTGAGCAATATAGTTGCAAAAGGTTTTTAGGTGATAATTAAGGCATTAGCTCAAGCATTCTGGAGGATAATCATCTTAATATGATAGTTATCAAAGGGTTTAATTTTGAGTAATCACCATAATCTGACAGGATATGCATAAGATAGCTAACTACTGCTGGAGCATCAAATGAGACCATCCTGAGAAAGTCTACTAATACAAGAGCTACAAGTGTAAATTCTTGCCTAAATAAGTTTTTCATACCCTCTATATCATATTGCTACATTAATAAATTAACATCCTCTATCTGTATATACATATCAATGCTATAGCTAAGAAAATTATATGTGTGTATTTATTAGAGTTTTATGACATATTTATGCTCTAAATAAGTGATTTTATTCCTTTGCATTTAAAAACTGTATGAATAGTTGTATGCCATTACATATTTCTACATTTAAATGACTTATATTATCACCATGAAGGTTATTAAGATATTATCTTATATTTAGAAGTTGAGATAAAAGCTGAAAAATTTATAAATTTTATATTATGTGAAAAATTATTAAAAACAAATTGTAAAACAACTGTAGCTTGCAGAGGAAAACTAACTTCAGATATGAAAATAGCGCACTCAAATTAATTAATCGTTTTTATCAGTGCAATAAAATTTTTGTTTTCATGTGTAATCATTAGTAATGAGGCTTATAGCTACAATACTGATAAATAGTACTATATTGGGACTTATTCATTCTTTATATTATAAATTAAAAACTTTGATGACTCCCCTCTCAGGTTGCTATCATCTACAAAGAAGTATTAAATTAAATTGAACCTTACTAAAATAATTTAATTAGTAAATTTTATAGATTGATCTATATGAAGAAATTATTTTATATGGTATACAAAACTATAGAAATTTTAAAAGCTAAATTATAGCACTAGAAGTAGCAGAGAACTTAATGCTACCCCTATATCTAACTGATTAAAAGTTATGAAGCCTTTATTATAAGGTGTTCCCGATATAAATTTCACACCAGATTATACCAAGAATGTCAAGGAACCTCTGGGGTACCTGTTTTTAGCCTATAAAGCAAAATATTATAGCAGCAAAGGCCTCAAAGGTTGATATCAATTTCTCTGACCATTAAAGCTTTGACTATCTGTTTATATTGCTATCACTTTACTTAAGGCTGAATAAAAACTTTTTATGATAATATTAAGTTGCTGACCCTTGTTGAGGCCTTTGAAATCAATCCTAAAATTGCTTGGCTTACATTATATCCTTTTTTAAAAACCAACACCTTTTCTTGTTGCACTTAAATACTAAATAATTGCCATTGTGACAGGAAAACTCAATAATCCTACCATATCTTCAGCCATGTCAGATAAGCCGCATCTTTCCCAATAGGTCTGAAGGATCAAGTTTGGGCTATTTCGCTTTTTATGGTATATTTGTTGAGCATATATGTCCTATGTTCAGCTCAGATTTGAATAAAAATTTAGATAACCAACTTTCAGCTCAGTTTATTTATTTGAAACTTATATCACTCAAACTCCAAATCCATCCCACTTTTTGGACGTTAACTAAAGATTCCACATAATTGATTAGCCCATGCGGTGTATTCTGTATTTGGCATCATCTCATATCTTACGGTATCAGTTCAAATTATCCACAAGCTTTTTAAAATTGAATTTTATAGGTCGTTTTATTTAAGCGGCAACTGTTTTGAAGTGGTTAAGGTTAATACAAATATCCGATAGCCACGGATTCAAAACCTTTTAAAGCCATCCAATCCAATATCATGAATTAATAGATTGGGGGATGCGATCTGAAGTCACTTAAGTTTAAAGGGAGATTTCAGCTAAACTCAACTGCAACGTAATTGATGTTTTAAGTTGGCGCATTGTAACTGCCTGGAGGGGCTTAAAATGCACAATGTAATTTGATCTGAGATCTTATCTAGATCTTTATCATTTTGGAAGAATATACTATTCTCTTACTTTCAGGTATTGGGGGTGCTTGAGCTATTGTGCCGTTTTTCTTCAAGTGGCATATTGTTACCCTTGCCTCCTTCACTAGCTTACAATACTTTTCTGCTAGCTCTTATTTTTCCCACAAGTTCCATTTTTATTCCAGCTATTTGTCGCTTTCCTTATTGTCTGCTTTTATTTGGGTTTTATTTGAAGCGTTTCCTTTCTATCCTTAATGCTTTTAGTCTCTTCTCTTCTCTTCCGTAGAACCAAAATGCACAAGATCCTTTTTACAGGTGTTTCCAAATCTTTGAGTGCTGGGTTACCCAAAGCTTGTCAGAATCTGCTAGCCCGTACCCTAACCTCAAAAACCTTTGCTCCTTCTGGGTTGCATGGAGCAGCTCAAGATAACCGCGAACCCTTAGCAATCTCGTCACTGAAAGCGTTGGAACTCGAGGAAGCTTATGGGGCGCACAATTATCATCCGCTGCCGGTGGTCTTTTCTAAGGCGAAAGGGGTAAAGGTTTGGGATCCTGAGGGGAACGAATACCTTGACTTTCTTTCGGCCTATTCAGCTGTTAACCAGGGTAACCCCTTTATATTCGCATCTCATCTTTAAGGGCACTCGCACCCCAAAATCATCGAGGCGCTGTCGCAACAAGCCCAAAGGCTATGCCTAAGCTCACGCGCCTTCCATAACGATAAATTCGGCGAGTATGCGGAATACATTACAAGACTCTTTGGCTATGATATGGTGTTGCCCATGAACACCGGAGCGGAAGCCGTTGAAACGGCAATTAAGCTTGCTCGCAAGTGGGGGTATGAGAAAAAAGGCATCGCCCCCGGAAAAGCCATTGTGATCTCAGCGACCAATAACTTCCACGGGCGCACCATAGGAATCATCTCCATGTCAACTGACTCGACTGCAACTACCAATTTTGGACCTTTCCTTCCCAACGTTGGGCCAAGGTGTACCGTCACAGACAAGCTGGTTCGTTACAATAATCTCCACGACCTCGAGGAAGCCTTTACCGCCCACAGCGAGAATCTGGCGGCCTTCCTTATTGAGCCAATCCAGGGCGAAGCGGGGATCATCGTCCCCGATGATGAGTACATCATCCAAGCGCACGCGCTCTGCAAGAAGCATAACGTACTGTTCGTTGCAGATGAGGTTCAGACGGGGCTCGCCCGTACAGGTAAAATGCTCGCCGTGGAGTACCCCGGGGTCCGCCCCGATGTGGTCATTCTCGGGAAAGCCCTCAGCGGCGGCGTATATCCCGTCAGCGCAGTATTAGCGGATAAAGAGATCATGCTGGTCATTAGGGAAGGGGAGCACGGATCAACGTACGGAGGCAACCCTTTGGCCTCAGCTGTCGCCATGGCTGCCCTTCAGGTTATAAAAGATGAAAATCTTGTAGAAAAGGCCTTCGAAATGGGGGAGATGTTCCGATCTAGCGTCAAGGCCATCAACTCTCCAGTCATCTCCGAAGTTCGGGGTAGGGGCCTTTTAAACGCCATCGTCGTTGACGAGAAGAAAACCAATGGCAGATCCGCCTGGGACCTTTGCCTCCTCATGAAAACCCATGGTCTGCTTGCTAAGCCTACTCACCGTACGATCATCCGTCTCGCCCCTCCCTTAGTCATTTCAAAGGAGGAGCTGCAAAGGGGCGTCGACATTATTTCCAACTGCCTGCAGCTTCTTCCTAGCGCCAACAAGTCGAGAGAGTAGTTTTTTTTGTACCCGTTGCTTACAAAAATTATTTTGCAAGCCGTTGCCCTTTGCTTCTTAATTTTAGCGGTATTTTACACGTTTTAATATAAAATCAATCTTAGAAAAATTATAGTGAAAAGGGCTCCATTTTTATCTCATATCAATTTATCCACAGGCTCTATTGCTTGTAAAGCTTTTTTAATTTGCGTCTATGCAAGGCTGTAGATCTCCCGCAGCTCCAATTGCATATTTATAACTTCTTTAAGGAAACCAATCACATAAGAATATTCTGCATTGTCTTATTACTAGCAGACCTCCGATGCTTTGCGAGAGTTATTATATATTTTTACTTTGATTTAGACTGATCACTCTAAACCAAGCCTTCTGAAACTCTCCAACATAATTCTAGCTTTAAGACCAGGTTCAAGCCAGTCACGATAAAACGCGTTAATAGCTTAAGCCATTGACTAGCTTTGGTTCTATAAGGGGAACCCACCAATTTAAGTTCACATGGGTATTTTATCAACAATAGCAGGGATGGTAACTTTTGCTAATAAAACTATATTGGCCTATTCACATAGCTCTTACAGCGTACATCTTTAGTTCAAGGCTTTATGATTCGCTTTGAGTAGCTTAATTATATCGCTGTTCAATTTGATAGTTTAAGGTAATATTTGAAGATTGTTTAGGCAACCTAATTTTATAAGAAGATTGGCTTTGCTTTTTACAGTTGAGAAGTTTATTTATATGGCTCTATATAAGCAAAAATTTAGTTTATTAGACTATAATGGGTTTTATATACAATATTGATCTGATTAAAATTAAAATAGAATCCATATGGTTTTCTTTTATTCAAAAAAATACAATATGTTAAAAATAAATATGCATCAGATAAATTAATAAATCTTGGTGATAATTGATATTTCATAGAACACTAAAAGTTATAAAACTTTTAAATAGTGTACGCCCAGTTTTTCTACAATTTCTAGGCTAAAAGCTGAGGTGCAGTTAATGTGGTATGAGAGATTTATTTATATGCGTATGATTTTAGCAATCGTTGGCGTAAACTCGCGCCCATCTAGATAAACATTCAAATCAGTTGTTTTTTGTCATGCTTTGTTTTTATCTAGTAAAGGCCCATTTTTAATCCACGCTTTTAGACTCGAATATTATTATCCATACTAATAGTTATACCAAAGCCCTACCAAAGCCCCACCAAAGCTTGCTTAATGATTAAAAAACTACCGCTATCCAGTATAAAAATTATGGTGGAAAAACAGAGAGATTGTGATTTATAGTAAAAGATGTATTAAAATTTATACTTAACTAATAAAGGTAAGAAATATAACCAGTCAATTTACTAAATAGTTGTAAAACAACCAGCTGATAAAAACTGTTTTTCCTAACGTCCACCCTAAGCTTTTGGAGTTCCCAGACCATCACTTAAAGTTTTATAGTAGAATAGTAAAGTTGATTAAACTAGCTAGGTCTGTTGAATTTCTTTAAAGGAACATTAAGTGATAAATGTCTTTATTAAAGCGGTCACACTTCAACGTTCAGTAATATTTCCTAATTTTTACAAGTGTTAATCACATAGCTTAAGCACCCCTTTAATGCCTATTCGGCAAGGCATTGCAAAATAATTTTACCAAAAACTTTCATTTAGATCATTTTTACTTTAACCATAACCTCAATTTAGAATTGTACTTAAGATTTTCTTAGCCTTTATAGACCTATATATCTACCATCAGAATAAACCTTCATTTACCTTGAACTTTATTTGGACTATGTCCTTAATGATGAATGATACCCACTAGGTTTTAAAAGGTTGATCAATTAGTTGCACGAAAAATGCACACTATCAAACAGGTTGAGTTCTTTCTTAGAACTCTCAGAATTCTCCTTGAGCATTAGGCCTTTGTCCCCTGATAAGGTCCAACTCAGCTGAATATTGTATTAAATTGCTACACAATAACCAATTCCTATGATTTCTGGTTAATAAAACTCTACTTCAGGCATAATGATCTTGACTATAATAAACTTAAGGGGGTAAAAAGTGCTTTGTCTAAAAAACATGGGGATACTTAAGTCAATTATCCAATCTCTAATTAATAGTATCCAGATTTTGAAAGTACAATTGACAATAAAATGATAGTTATAATGGGGTTAAAGGTGTTTAGTTTGGGATAAAATCAATAAGGTATATCTCATGATAATTAAAAAAGGGCTTATAGACTTGGATTTCCCCACCTTAAGATTTGCTTAATACCCAGGTAGTGTATCATATATCTGACAAAAAATGTAATAGGGCGTTAGCATCAAATCCTCAATGGGTGGTGCTAAGTTGGCATCTTGTTGAGATAATTTCTGATCTAGAGATTTATGCATCCATATTGCCATAATAGATTAGATAGAGTCTTGCTTAACTCTACCATCCAGTGGATAATTCATAACTGATTAGTTATCCAATTTGTTTGCTTGTGATTATGGCATGGTCAGTAAGAATTGTTTATCACCTTAAGACCTTTTTATATGCTCATATTTAGATAGGCCTAGCAACGTATGACTCATTAGTAAAACCATCCAATTATTATATAAATGACATATTTGGCATAAATAAAAATAGATAATGAATTCACATTGAGGCTTTACCTATAATAAAGATAAGCATAACTCTTCCACCTACAAGCCTCAATCCAGTATAAAAATAACTTTTCTCAGATTGGGTAATTTTGAGCTGTACCATCCTCCACAAGCATGGGTTTGGTGTGGACGATCAGAGGTAACACTTTAAAGATTTTCCTGGCAGACAAATTCTAGTTTTAAACAACTCAAAGGCCTTAAAAAGATGGTGCAAATAGAAGTAATCATGCACCTAGATCATAGTAGTCCATGATACCTTCTTGTTTATAGAGGATATCTCATTGCATATGCTCAATATAGATATTAAATGAATTGCTGACTGTAAGTATTTGAGATAGTAAATGGGTTATGATCCCTACTCACAAATTGAGCCCATATAAGTTGACTCTTAGGCCCTTATGATTAAAACTTGTTCTTGAAGGCACCAATAGAAATTTGATCATGAAGCATTGTATTAATGGGAATCAATGAATGCCTTTTGGAGTTTGCAACTCCACTTCCAAAATCTTGAAATGTGTAACTCCCAACAATGTATTCATGAGGATGACATTGACAACGAACAATGAAGATGTAAACTAGGCAGTCAATACAGAAGAATATGGAAGATCCTGATTTTATAAAGCCATGGATGTCCTCTTGGCATCATATCCCCACTCGCCCTATAATATTGAATCTTTTTAACTCAACAAAAAGTCTATTCACCCCATCTTTTCATCTTCATCAACCTCTCCACTAGTTTACAGCTTTGAGACCCATTTTGAACCTTGGATGCAGTCAAGAAAATTATCAAGCTGACAAAAATGGTGCTCACTACAGGGCCTTCAAGCTGTCCAGTAAAAACGTCTATCACAGAAATTGAAGAATATTTGTAATCAAGGAGGCCAACTTACCAAATGGTTCAAGAAGCATAACTCAATATATTTCCACATCTCAGTACAAAGTAACCTTGTGACAGCAAGAAAGTTAATAATCTTGAGCCACCTTCCAATCCACATTACCTTTCATTGATCAAGGTTAGTATCAACACCAATTAGAACACCACCAAGGTTATTTAATAATTATTAAGAAGCATCTGCTCCACGAGAAGCTTCTCTACTCATTCCAAATCCTCTTCTGTGCCTTCCACAGTGTGGGATTTATATACCTCAGCTCCACTACCCTAAGTAGAACTGGCTTTGGGTACTGAACGCTATCTCTAAAGCTTTTTCTATTCAGTTATACACCACATTTTACAAATGGTTGGTTTACATTACCGTGAAAAAGCTTTACAACTAGGGCTCACTCAAATTCTATACTCAAATATTGTTAATTCTACTATGATGCCTCCTCCTTTGTTTACAACAATCAGGAAGCCATTGTAGATAACCGCCAGCTGATTAATTTGCTTGCAACAACTTGCTATGTTAGACAGTGGAATCTAAGGTTAACTGGTTAATCAACTTCATAAAATGTACAACTCCTTGAGACTACCCAGAGCTGATGCCTTAACCATATCAAGGACATTATTTGAGCACTCAGCAGCAATACCAGGAGTTAATCTCCAATGATAGCGCTATGGGATTAAAGGGACTGAGGGGCCTAGGGGCCAGAAAAACTGGATGCATAGAGGGACGGAAGGGCACAAAGGTACCTGTGGACCCAAGGGTCATCCAGTTCCTTGGTACAAGCTCTTAACAATCCTAATGACTCCTGTGAAGATGTCATAATAGCGCTTGCAACCTTATGGGATCATATAAGGTATGTGGCTCATGACCAAGATCCATGTAGATGAAGTCCCTTTCAACCCTATAATTTTGATTGTTGCCTTTCAGATGTAAAAAATAATTTCAGTATCTTTACCAAGCTCACTGATAGCCATTTTGATCAGCTCAAACAAACCTGTCAAGGTTTCAAAATATATGTGAGTAACTTTAAAAGCCAGCTTCTCTTCTGACATACCAAAATTCAAGCTCTGAAGGTGAAAGTTGCCCTTAAAGCCTCAGTTACCTCTCTAAACAGCAATTTGATGAGATTCAGGAGGACCTATAAGAATTATAACAATGTATGGACCAACAAGCCCTTGTAACTATGTATAAGCTGAGATTTTTGAACCTTCTCCAGTTCCTGCCATAAAACTTCTTCCAACTCCTATTGTAACTGACTTCAATCCTAGTATCTAGGAGAATATAATTCAGGACAGGAAAGTATTGCCTCCTTCTTATACGCTTATGAGAGCATAATGGAGGAGGCCACTGACTATCAGAAGGTGAAGCACATTCACTCCTGCCTGAATACCAGGACCATAAAATTTTGACACCCATTTAAAGGAATGTCACACTTGGGAACAAGTCCATATGGCTCTAATCCAGAAGCTCAGAAGCAAACATACTCTGGCCAATCATAAGCATGCGTTTATGACCATTCATGTGAACAAAGGGGATAGTCCCTTGGAGTTCTTTAGCCAAACCTATGCCAAGACACAACCCTTGGTGATCACTAACTGTATTACCTTGGGTGATGCCATAACCGTGGTAATCTCCACTTTAGGATCTTATCCTGAGGTCCAATTGTACATGATTGGTTGGAAGAGCAACTTTACCTGTATCCAGGAAATTAATAAAGCTCTCAATGAAATTTCTTCATCTACCTTGAGTCTCAAGTCCTCTGCATCTTCCTCTCCCAGCCATCCTTGAGTCCACATTGTGGAAAACCAGAAGAACACCAAACCTTAATGCACCTACTGCAATGGATTCCGTCATAGCGCCAAGACTTGTTGGAAGAGACTCAAGTAGGCAGGAAAAAAGCAGTTGGCATGAAGGTCGAGGCATTTCATGATGAAATCCCTACACTGCCTCAAGAATAATTAGTAACCTCTAATAAACTGATGTCATAAGGAAGGAGATGAATCAGTACCTATTTTTTTAGTACTAGATGGTATGAATCAGTACCTATTGATACATAAGAATCTGAACTTCTTACTCTTCTTCTTATGAATTTACCATGTTTCTCACTCTTCCCCTCAGTTCAGGAGTTTAGTCACACACATCACGATTTTAAGTTCAAAAGATCCATGTCCCCGCTATTGTTGACAGCAGACACCCCATGAATGTCATTTCTTTTAAGTTAATGTAACATATACAGATAACTCTTGCCTTGACTCAAAACATGGAATATGGAACAGCTGAACCACAATCAACTCGTTCCATTGGGGCCTTTTCCTCACTTCCCATTTGCTTTGGCAAGCTGTCATTGAATACCTCAGCTTTTGCATTAGACAACTTAAGTTTGACCTTCTCCTAAAACCCAGGTTCTCTGTGACTATTCTGATATTGTGAACTATAATGAAGCATTCTTATCACTTTTATTTAAATTTTAGTCAAGGTGGGAAAACCTGGGGATGATACTGTACCAATTAGGGAGTCAAAGAAATGGAAAAGGAGGATAAAACCCAAAACTTCCATGCATGGCGTATGTTAGCCTGGAAATGCATAACTGCCTTGCTATTTGCTATCTCAGTTCAGGGCATTGGTGCGCAATACCAATACAGTCATAATTGTCCCCTACCCAAAGTTCATCTACCGGGATTGAACTTGGGGAGGCAGTGGTAGTGATTCCATACTCTACCACTGGGGTATCTTACCATCATTCTTATCACTTTTAGGACACAAGTATCCATTGGCTTTTAAGACCTTTTGTGACAATAAGATGGAGGTCAAATCTTGGGCCTGCTGTTAGAAAGCAATAGTCAGATCAAAGGTTTAGATATAATGTGGGTGCTCTAATGTATGGATACTCCTCCTGCGGTGGATGGCCAAGAGGGCATGCCCATCTATTTGCCTACATACTAATATACCACAAAAGTCCCAGGTCATTGTCAATACCAGCGTCCATATCTATATTCTCATGGGACAAATGCTGGAAATTTGAGGAATGAATAACCCATCCATCAAGAAGATCCTGATTTAGCCAGGAATTTTAAATCCAGCCTACGCTGATCCATATTAGTTCTTGTCAGGTGGCCAGAGATGAGTGACTGGCAGCATGAGAATCTGAAGAAAGGGCTTCAAAGTTCACGGCACTGGACAAGACTTTCTCACTTTCTAATATATAAGTACTTAAATGAATATAAGATAAATAATAAATTCTGTGGAAGGTACTTTATCTGAAATAAATTAGTACTATATAAAGTACTGCTGGAAACATAAGGGATTCAGGATTAAAAGGATTTGCAAAGAGTGATTCCTGATTTTCAGGTGATATAACCATCTCATTTCACTTAGTAGGTTATTTGAGCTTCATGATCTCCTGGTAATATTTTCATAGCATTTGTAAATTTATAGAGAATGGGATTGAGTTGAGCAAGGAGATTACTTGATAAGGTGCAGCGAAAAGAGAAGGGTTTTAGCGCTCATGGGTTTTCTTTAATTGAGGCATCAGATTCCTTAGATCTCCAAATGCAAGGATCTTCGTTGGATGAATCATCAGATTCAGAAAAATTTAGATTAGGCAAAGTAAGGGAGAATGAAATATTATGATCATTAATTGAATTTGGAGTAATTTAAATAATAATTCAAATTTGAATTTGAATTTTCTAAAATAGAATCAAATCTTAATCTGGGACTATTGGAACCATTTATCCATCTTGAGAATAAAGTCCTGAATATTGTATCTGTTGCTATTTTCTCAGCAAAAGGCTTCCATCTTGCATAGGGAGAATCCCAACAGAGCCCCCCTCAATCCTTTTCCAAGGAGAGTAAGTCTTGGTCCCTGCAGAAACAATTTGTTTTTAAATAGTTGAGATAATTGTGATAGACCTTGTTAACAAGTGACTGATCCATTTTTGTTTTGGAAGGTGGTATCCTCAAAACTGAAAGTTTTTGTGGTGACATTGTAAGAGATTTGAGCTTGAAAAGTAAGGTCAACAGAAAACTCGAGCTCAGAGGTGGATGGAACCTCAGGATTAATGGCGTAAAGTTCATCTTGATGTAATCTGCAGGGCATATCTCATCTGAGCTGAAAGCAATGTTTCCTGACTATAGGGACAAATCCATTTTTAGGAGAATTCCCATTGGGCGGTGTCTTGCTGTTTGGGACAGTAGCTTGATTTTTTGAGGTAATTTCTTAGTTTCTGAAAGTAACAATTGAATTCTCAATTTTTAATTGCCAGCCACTTGACTTACTTGTGGGCCATATTTTGTTAGGACTGTCATTGTTTACAGTTTCATCATTTGGGTCAATCAATTTTTGGAGCAGGCCCTAGTTTATTAGGATCGGCGACATCCCAAGTTGAGAGCTGACCAGGTAAACTTGATAATTCTTTTGGGAAATATCTGGCCCAATATTCAGAAATGAGCCCTTGAAATTGATAGGTGACATACTTGCCAGCGAGAAATCTTTGAGCTTGTTGCTACTTAAGCAAAGGTAAGTCTCAGGAATTTGTCCAGCGCTTTTGGTACTTTGATGTACTGGTGGCATTCAGAGTTCCCATTAGGCTCTCAAAGTTGGATGCCATTGTCAAGTTTGGAAACCAGTTCTTGTCTTGTCCCAAAATGATTGGCTCAATAGTGTTGACAAGGCTTATTAGATGAGGTTGATTTGTTGTTTGGCACTTTTGAGTCCAAACAGCCAATGAGCTTTATTTCTGTTTTCTGCTCTGAAGCAGCAGAGTGGGAAATGAGATTGAGATATGAATTTCATTTTTAATTATCTAAATAAATATTATTAGTATTAGAAGTATTATATTTATTAAATTTTGAACATTCTGACTGAGTTGATCTTTTCCTTTGGGCTTGAGGGCAGGCCTATACTTAGGCTACTTCTTTTTATATTAGACCAGTTTGAAGAAACTTCTATAGAGACTTTTCTCACAAAGAGAGATAACTCTTAATATCCAGATGTCATTCATATATGTGATATCTTCCCATAACTCTTTTCAGGCTTTGTCCCAAAGTTTCCTGCTACTACATAATATTTTCTCATAATAAATTATATCCTCTTCAAATTTATTTATATTGTGATGTTGCCTTTCTGCTCAATCACATCTTTACCAAATTCGTCAAGCATAATTATAAATTAAGTATAGGCTTTAGATGCTTGGGCGTCTTGAGCTTCACCAATGTTATAATCTTTTGGGCCATACTTAAAGCGCTTCTTGGTGAAGTTACTTCCCATGGATATTGGATATTGTCCATTCCAAAGTAAGCAGGCCAAAAGATCAGGGTCAAGGGTACTGATAATATATCACTCCTCTTTGCCCATAATTGAGGCTATGTCCTTGGGGGTGCGACATAGAAGCAAACTGGAAAGGAGCAACATTCTGTTAGGCGTCCATGGGAAGATCGCTAGCAGTGCAAGAATCTGAAGGCAGGTCTTAAAAAATCATGGCATTGGATGAGATTTTCTCCATTAGAATAAAAAATCTTATAAAAATATAAGATAATTAATAAATTCTGTGGAAAGGTTTTTATTTGAAATAAATTAGTACTATTCATAGTACTGCTGGAACATAAAGGGTTCAGGATTACAGGGAATTTTAAAAGAGAGATTCCTAATTCCCAGGTGATATAACCATCTCATTTCACTTAAAAGGTCATTTGAGCTTCTTGATCCCCTGGTAATATTTTTTAAAATTTGTAAATTGTTAGAGAATTGGATTGAGTTAAGCAAGGAGATAATTGAAAAGGTGCAGCGGAAAGAGAAGGGTTTCAGTGCTCATGATTATCTTTAATTGAGGCAGCAGATTCCTGAGATCTCTAAATTGTAGGATATTCGTTGAATGTATCATCAGATTCAGAAAAAGTTTAGATTAAGCAAAGTAAGGGAGAATAAAAATATAATGATTGTTAGTTGATATGAAGTAATTTATATAATAAATCAAATTTGAATTTTAAAATGTTAAAATAGAATTAAACCTTAATCTGGGGTTTTGGGACCATTTGGGCATCTCAAGGATTAAGTCCTGACTATTTATGTCTGTTGATATTCTTCTTGGGACAAGGATTTCATCTTGGATAGGAAGAATACAACAGTGCTGCTGGCCAACCTCACTGACAAACATACGACAGTGGGGCCTAATAATTTAGCCACTTATGTATGACTCTTCCCTGTAAAGTCCTTCAATGATGTCCATAGCTTTTTAAGTCTAAGGGCATTTGGGCTAGAATTAACCCCATTTGTAGATCTAATTTATACCTTTATTGGGAAAGATCTCACACAAGTGAGCAACGGAGCTGATTTGAGTAATTATTAGAAGAATACTAAACCTCTTCTCAACCTCCACCTAAGATTTTAGAAAAATGAATGGATTTTTACACCATATTGAGACTAAGGACACTTAACCCATTTGAACTTGTCCCTAATGAAAAAATAAAGTTGAAGAAGATCAGGTGGCTGTTGATATTAAGCAGCTATTTGAAGCTGGGTTACTGGTGCATTCCCGTAGCCTTTGGGCCTACCCTCTCTTTTTAGTTTGAAAGAAGATATTAGTCATCATGTAGTGATAGACTATCAAAGGATCAACTCCATTAACAAAAAGGACAGTTACTCCTTGCCCCATATAAATGACTCTCTCCACTTGCTTGTCAGGTCACAATATTTTTCCGCTACAAAATTTCACTAGTGGATACTGACAAGTAGAGCTAGCACCTGAAGATTAATCCAAATTCACACTCATAGCCAATGAGGGATTATTTGAGCAAACTAGGATGCCCCAGGGTCTTTGAAATGCGCCCACCACCTTCCAATGCGCCCTGGACGGGATCCTGGGTGATAAAAGCTATCCTTTGTACTTGTGTACCTCAATGATATTACTGTCTTCTCGTGAACCTTCAACAATCAAGTGGAATATATCCAAGAAATCTTTAATCATCTTAGGAAGGCCTTTATAAAGCGTAAACCTTTAAAAGTTCTCTTTCAACAATCAGAAATGGGATTCCTTTGACAAAAGTCTTCAAAACATGGAATTAACCCATCCTAGATAAAGTTACTGCCATTAAGAAAGATGTCGCGCCTACAGAGCCTCAGAGATATTCAAGTGTTCCTGGGAATAATGAGTTATTATTATCAGTTTATCCTTCAGCTTTCTGACTTAGCCAAACCCCTTATATAACTTCTCTAGAAGATTTGCCTTTCAGACGGCGGCCTGAACAAGAACAGGCTTTTAATGCGCTGAGGACTGCTCCTTGTACTAAAACTATTTTAGTTCATCCACATTTTTTACTGGCCAATCTTGATATTCACCGATGCTAGTGACATTACAGTTAGGGCTGTCCTAGCTCAACATAATAAGAGAAAAGTTGACCATCCAGTGGCTTACTTTAGCAAGACCTGAGCAAGGCTGAACAGTTTACATTGTTATTGAGTGTGAGTGTCTGGCTGTTTTATTAGCAATTAAGCATCTCTGGCCCTATCTATATAGCATTAATTTCTCTGTCACCATGGACCATTACTCACTCTGATGATTGCAGCAAATGAAGGACCTGAATGATATTTAGTGAAGTGGGCATTAAGACTACAGAACAACAATTTTACCATTGTCCATGTGCAGGAGTGGGTCCTTCAAGATGCCAGTGCTGGCCACTTTAACCCTTGAAGAAGAATGACTATATGATTTAATTGGCGGCTTGAGTGGTGAGAGTTGGAAACTCCTGAGATCCAAAACGAGCTTTGGAAGATGACGATGTACACCCAAATCAAAGAGGGAATGCTGTATAAGAAAAAGACATGAAGTGTTTCCCTTATTTACACACTACTTTGTGAACCAATATTATACTCAAAAAACATCTGGCCATGGGACATGAGGCAGTGAAAAAGACTTATAAATGGCTAAAGAAACGATGCTATTAAAATCAGATGATGAGACCATACTGGGAGCTTTATAGGCCTGTTTGATCTATTGTACTAAGGATTAGACTATCCCCAGTAACAACATTCAGTTGTAGCTCCATCAAATCCATCTAATGTCATCATCATCAATGTGGTGGGCCCTTGCCCACCGGCTTACATGGCCAAAAATATTATATTAGCTGTGGATCATTTGATCAGATAGATCAAAGCAATTTCTGTTCCTGCTGCCACTGCAAAAGCAATGGCCCTTTTCTTATATGATCCATTTTCACTCAGCATGAATATCCGAAAACTCTAATTTCAGAAAATGGGCTAAACTTCACCTCACATGTAGTCAAAGAACAAATTTCTCTTTTTGGGGACTAAAATTTTTTTACCTCCCCCTATAATCCTTCAACCAATGGGGAGGTAGAACGCACTAGTGGGATTCTTGTTTCTATCTTTCAGATGATGACTACCTCTGAACCTACACGCTGGAACCACTACCTATCCAGCACTTTGCTTGCTTACCAGATAACTTACCATCAAGAAATTAAGATACACTTTTTAAAGTTCTATATGGGCGTACCCCTCGGCTGCCAACTAAAGTTCAGCCCCTAATCAATTCCTTAGTTCTCAAAAACTCTGATTTGACAATGAGGGCCTTAGCTAAGAAGATTATTTGGCTTCAAGCCCTCACTACTCAGGGAATTGTCAACACCACAGATAAGGAGGCATCCCAATCCAATGCTGGCTGGCTCTCCTTACTGACTCTCCAGTTAGGCGACTAGTCCTCTTTTATCACCATCAAACTGGATGTTACTAGAACAAGTTTGATGTTCTTTGGTCCAGACCCTACCGGGTCATTTATAAGGTGACTTCAAAATACTATTACTGACGTTACTCAAGGGACAGTGGTGAACCGAGTCTATGGCTGATTCCTATGTCCCTATATCCCCCTATAACAGGACCTTGAGGGGATTGTCAGAATTTTTGAGATAGTAAATGAGTTGAGATCCCTACTAACGTTTTGAGACTAAAAAGCTGACTCTCAAGACTACATGATAAAAACCTGTTCCCAAGGCACTGATGGGAAATTTGATCAGGAAGCATCACAAGCATGGTAATCAATGGAGATGCCTTCTGGCATTGCACCCCCGCTGACCATAATCCAAAAGGCGTGGCTCCCAACAATGTGGTCGTGAGGATGATGCTGACAAAGAACATTGAAAACACCAACTACGCAGTTAATCTGAAGGATGTATAAGATCCTAATCATATGAAGCCATAAAAATCCTCTTGGCTTCATGTCCCCACTTGCCACATAAATATTAGTTCAACTCAATATAGTAGCCTATTCACCTCATTTTTTCATATTCATTGACTTCTCCGCTAGTTTTACACTTTGATACCCATTTTGAACCTTGGTGCAGTCAAAAGAACTGTTAAGCTAACATTGACACCAGACAGTTGAGGGAGTTGAGCATAACCTAGGTTTTGGTATTTACTACCAAATAAAAGCATAGAGATGAAACCAAGATTAATGCTCTCCTGGGCTTCCCCTTGTGGTACAGCTTAACCAGACAGTCAAAGTTGACAAGCTTTCTGAGAAAATTCAAGTCTTAAGCCAACAGAGCTATCTCATCATGGTGTGAAAAATGTTGTCATACCACTTGAAGAAGGTGTCAAGTATCAAACTGAGAGTTGAACTTGATGTGGAATAGTAACACCAGACCCATATGTTCCATATAATAGAAGTGTAGTAGTGCTGTTAGTGGGGATTCAAAAAGCAAAGGTATGTGAACTGAGGATATGGCTTAAAATACTCTCATAATGGTAAGCAGATTATTGTTGGGTTTGCTAATGATAGGGGAAACTTCTAGTCCAAAGAAATCCTCCTCATAGGTTTTATGATTTTTAAAATTTTGTGTGAATGACGTAGGCATGAGGTTGGAACTTCTTAGTGATGACATTTGCCTCGTTCTTGTAGATAGCCATGGTGCTAGTACCAAGGAATAAGGATTCTTCAATATTACCATCTATTACTAAAAAAAGGATTCTTCAATATTGTTGATGGTAAGGATAAAGACATCAAATGCACTGTAAGTCTGGGGTATTACTTAATGTTGCTGAAAAAATTCATCACCCCAAAGGTTAGGGTTGACATGCTCTTAATTTTAGGCTGACTCACAATATGAAATGTTTAAAAGTTCTTGTAGCCTTATCTTCAGTTCAGTTAACTTTAAATCAGTTAGTTTTGTCTTAAAATTAATTACATGGCAAAATTCATTTGACTGTTTTCTTGTAATGCTGAATTTAGATTGGTTTGACAATTGAAAAGTTAAATTAAGTTGGCTTGGCACTAGATTAAGTTGTTCTATATTATTTTTTTTTGTTTTTTATTTAACTGAGGTAAGCTGACCAGGGGACGGACATTACCAAATATATGTAAAACTAAGGAAATAACTGACAAATATAAAATTAGGCACCCCAGGGTACATAAGTTACCCCTGTTGCCAGCGAGACTGCCAGGTATGGGGGGTTGGTGCGCTACTCCAAGGGGGTTTCCTCTGCTATGGAGCAGGTGTGAAGGAAAGGGTCTGTGTGGAGGAACCAGAGTGGGAACCATGATTCTATGAGCGCTTTTTGCCTTGGTCTCATATATCCATAGAGCCAGGCTTGGAAGTGCTCTAGTAAGTGGACATGGAATATGTTAATAATCCCATGAATGGTTGGGACTGTGCCCTTGAACGCATCTAATGCAATTGTGTGTATTGTCCACATTGCAATGGGTTTATTAGGGAGCGGAGGGTAGATGGGATTGGTGACTCGATCTGGAGCGCAAAGATACTCTTTGATATCGAGAATTCCTGTTCATTTTGAATCTTGAGCAGGCGTGCGACTTCCTGCCATATAGCTTTGGTTGGGGGGCATGTTTCTAGGCGGTGATTTAGGGATCCCTCCCCTCCACATACTGCACATGTTTTGTGGAAGGAGTTGGAGCATTCCGCCATCCTATAGGTCTTCTCAAACAGCGCCAGGCGTTTGCTCTTATCCTTGGTTGTAGGAGTGGGTGGTGTGTCATTTTCCACATTGCTTTCTGTGTGGTTAAATTATAGGGAATGTCCAGCATATCTAGGTATTCTATCCTAGCTATGCTTGGGGTTGTTGCGAGCATATCCCTCTGGGGTTGGTTTTCTGGGTTTCTTAATTTAAATTGGGGGCTGGGTCGTCCCCTTCCCTGTATAGTACCCATGTTCTCTATGGTCCATCCCATACGGCGGATAGTTTGGAAGATATGTTTGAAATGAGGGGAGGATCCATGTGGACCCGTTGCAGTAGGGTGCTTGGCAAGGTATGAAAGTAGTCTGGGTGGGCTATGTGGGTTGGTTAATTTGAGCGCCTGTGCAAAGTTAGTCCTTGCTGCTCTGGACTAATGTTGTTGTGGGAGTTCTGGAGCAAGGACTTCCTTTATCCAGGTACCTAGGATGTGATTGGCGTGGCTCTTGAAATCTATTAGTCCCATGCCTCCACTTGAGCGTGGGCCAAATAGTGTTTCCATCCATATAGAAGGGTGAGAGCCAGGCCACAGCCAGCCCTGGATAAGCGCGCGGATTGAAGTTATAAAGGTAGGTGAGAAGGCGATCACGTGGGCTGGGTACCGTAGTATTGGGGTGATGAGCGAGTTAGCAGCTATAACTCGCCCTGTTAATCCTGGGGTTCTTCCCTTGAGGGAGGCGACGCTTTTGTACCCATTGTAACAGGTTACTTTCCATTGTCTCATTAGCATATCCCCCTGATTATAGCCAAATTCCAAGGTGTTGGACAGGAGTGGTGGTGGGAGGTGTTGCAAAGGGTAAAATGATTGGGTTTTTTTTGTGTGTTGGTATGAGGCTCTGATGTTGTGGCCTAGTTGTTTGTGTATTTGCCTAAGAGGATGATTTCTGTCTTTCTTTTGTTGAGCGATGCATTGCTCACCTTGGAGTATTCCTCTAGAGTGCATTCCAGCGGTCAGGCATCTTCATTGTTTACTATACCTGCTATGCAGTCATCCGCAAAGGCCAGTATCTTGACTGTTGGTTGTCCTTGTGCAGTTATCCCCATGAGACGTGAGTCAGCTACTCAGAGGAGTGGGTCAAAGCTGAAATTGTATAGCAGTGGGCTGAGGGGATCCCCTTGTTTGAGCCCTCTGTGTGGTTTAATCTTGTTTGTTAGGAATCCAGGGCCGCATAAAGCCATGGTTGCAGATTCTGTTAGGAGCATAGCACATTTTACAAATCTTGGTGGGAGTTTGAAGGCATGTAGACATTCTTTTAGGTATGGCCAGCTAACACGGTCATACGCCTTTTCCTAATCCAAGAAGACTAGGGCACCAGTTGCTTTAGATTGGCAAATGTTTGCAACAGGGTGAATGTTGTTCCAGATTGAATGCCCTGGTATAAACCCAAACTGGTTGGGTGATAGGACGTCAGAGGCAATTGCGCCTAATCTGGCTGCTAAAATTTTTGTTAGAATTTTTGTGTCAGTGTTGGAGAGTGCAATTGGGCGCCAGTTGGCCAGGTCCAACTTGTCACTCTTTTTATATAAGGTTATAACGTAGGATTCATGGCCTCCTGGTAGTAGGCGTGTTTCCAACAAGCACTGGTTCATAGATGCCAATAGGAGGGGGGCGATTTGTTGAAAATATTTTTTGTAAAATTTGTAAGGTATCCCATAAGGCCCTGGGCATTTCCTATGTGGTGCACCGCGAATTGTCTCCCAAAGCTACTCCCATGTAATTAGGGATAGTATGTTGTAATTTGGTGGTGTATTTTGTATCTTGGCAGTTTGTATAAAATCTTTAATTTTTTGTTAAAAATTTTTTGCTGGGCAAACAAAACTCCATTTTGTGGCAACTGTAATTAGTTTATTTTATGGAGTTTCAAGTTAAGTTGGCGTGTTAATCAACCAACTAATCTGTTTCAAATCCTGGATAAGAAGGTTTAACTTATAAATAAATTTAAAGGCAAATTAATTGGGTAGACATACTGGATTAATAATGGAGTTAGCTCAGCAGTTTAGATCTAAAAAATCCAACCTAATTTTAGGTGGTGTTTACTTATTAGGTAATTCAAATGATAGACTGCTAATGTTGCTTGAGTTTTCAAATTAGCATCGAGGTTTTTGAGCTGACCAATTCATAAATTCATATAATTTTCAATTGTTTGGGTCAGGTTTATTTTGTTTCTTTGACATCAGCGGATAAATCCAAACTGTTAATAGAAAAGGACAATTATAAATTTATTGAGAATTGAGCGAGTTAATAAGAAATTGTGATTTAATTAAGGAGGCAGTTGGCGTCATGTCTAAGTAATTCATCATGATTTGAATGTCGTTGGAAAAGGCAAGTGACTTATACATGGCCTTAGTAAGTTCATTGCTGCCCTCAATTAGTGTACTGACATTGGAGTCAGACTTTGAGACCATATCAGACTCATCAGCCTCATCAGCATAAGAGATTTCAATTAAAAACTTCTTAAAAAACCCATCCATTTGATATAGAGTAAATCTGGCTGTTAAATGGTTGACTGGACCTGAATTGTCAGGTGAAATTGACAGGGGATATAATAATATTAGCTTACGCCTGATTTATTATATCTTATATCAAACATATTTGTGATTAAGGATTGAAAGTATTTTAAGTACATTCAAACTTTGGGGAAGTGGCCTAGCAGTTCCACTTTATTATATTTGACTTGATAACCTGGGATCAGGGGCTTTGTGGTATAGTCAAACTTAGAATAGTCAACTTAAAGTCCCAGGATTGCAGGCTTTGTTTGTCTATGTTAAAATTAGTTTTTAGTGTCAAATCGAATTTATAATTAAATTAATTACTAATTAGTGGTACAAAATTCCTTAGTATGTGCTACCCTTGCTTGAGAGGAGTGACGGTCTATCTATTGTTGGATGCGAGAGAAGAAAATCTGTCCTGCACTAATTGTGTCATTGGGACACTGACCATGGGGCCAAGCTGGAAACAGCAGGACGCCATATGTATTGTAGGCCTCTGTTCACTTGCACCGCAAAATTTTGGTTAAGTGGAGGTACAAGTTGGGGTGCCATGGGTGTAGATATGGGTAACATCAAACCCTATAAATATCTTGTTAATACTTGATAAATAAAGGTAATCTTATAGTTCAATAATAGTTTGATTTTTTGATATACAAACTTGTTAAGTCCAATGTTTTTCAGTTGTATTACGTCAAGCAATTACTTGTGATCAGGAAGGTCAGGGCAGAGAGCCGTTGTACAAGTAAGAGACAGGATATCACAACCTTGAATTGTTATCAATAAGGATTTTATTTTATACACCATCACTTTCTGGTCAATTGTATCCATAAAATAGCCGTTTGTAACTCTGACTTTATCTCAGAAGAAGAAACAGACCATCTGAAGTAGGACAACACTTTAACAATGGTGGTGCGTCTTCTGAACCTTGGACAGTGTTTGGTAAAAGTGTTACAACATTTAATTAAGATATTGTCTGCTAGAGACATCTTCATCCTGCATCTTACTCACTATAATGGGATTGTATAAAGGAGGAAGCTTCTATGAATAGCTCTGAATTAACTTAAGATGTTCTGAATACATCAATGAATCCCCCCTTGGGTTGGGACCATCTAGTACTAAAAAAAGATGTTTCTGAATGGAGTCTAGATTGTGTATCCACTCTTCTTCATAGATCTCTTCTATTGCAAGATGCTTCATAAATTTGACCCATGCTTTGTAGTATTACTGAATAGGCCTCCTAAGATTCTTATAAGTTTGGTCCTGATTAACCGCCATTTGTCATATCTCTTTCTGGTTATTGCTCAAGTCATCTTCTCCTGGGTTGGTAGTCTGTTTTTGGATTAAACTTAAATTAAGATTGCATTGTCTCCCTGTAGTGAGCACCACAATATAGTAAGCGATAAGCATACATTATGCACAGGTCAAAAATATCTTTAGGATTCTTAGATTTCTCCTTTATCACAATCTATATTTCCCCTGACAAGGTCATAATAGCTGAATATCATATTAAAGCGCTACACAATATCTAATTCCTAAGATTCCTGGTATAATAAACCATACTATAGGAATGATGAATTTTTAAAATTTTTAAGCAAAAATAAAGTACTTTATTTATAATAATGTTAAGGGTAATGAAAGACAATTATTCAGCCTCTGAATAATAAGTAAAAAGGTTCTGAAATACAATTAACAATAATTACAGTAGGTATAATGAGATTAATTGGACTTAGGTTTGGAATAAAATCAATAAGAAATGCCTCATTATAAATCAGGAAGTATACCATCTAGTACTAAAAAAATAAATCAGGAAGTATATATAGAATCAGTTTATCTTTATCTTAGAATTTGCTTAATTACAAGGTATTGAGTCCAAACATGACAAAAGTATTAGGAAGCTAAATCTCTACATCACTCTAATCACAAAACGGAATGAAATGTAAAGATTTTAGTAATGTAAGTTTACACCATCTGTTGCTGTCCCGCTGAATCAGATTTCTGATGTTATTTAATCTAATGCCTTCTGCTCCTGATGAAGTGATGGTGCGCCACCTCCTTAGATTTTTTAGCTTTTGCCAAAGTGCACCCAGGATGTCATTGCTAGACCCCCTAACCAATATCAATTTGTCCCCCCAGAACCTAGCCCAGAACATCAAGAGCGCTCCCAGGCTGTGCTAAGAATCCTCCTGGTGCTCGCCATAGCAACCTGCACTTTAGTCTTTAGGTTGATTATGGATACCTCTTCCCTTAAGCAAGTGCCGCCATCTTCAAGGTGTCTCAGATGGTGTACAAACCCGCCAGTTTCATTGAATTCTTCCCTTTAAGGGGTATCTTGATCTAAACATCTCAAGTGAAGCCCAGGACATGGCCACAGCAACAACGCTGTTAAATTGTAAAACTACCCATTACAACCACTCATACTCAGTTTCAATTGGATGCCACTCTGGTTGCTCAGTTCGCCATGTTGTCCAACCATTTTCCACTGACAAGCTCCAACATGAGCTTCTGGAGGGATTGACCTCTTTTCAGCGTAGATCCTGTCCTCCACTTTGTGGTTCCCAATGGGAACAGCCCCTTTATGAGGCCTTGTGCCTTTGTGACTATCTTCCCTTTCCACTGGGATACCCACCTTCAAATCCCCCCAAAACATACTCCGCTATACCCCAACTATTCATTATGAGTCCAAATTAAAAACAGCCACAACCTCTGACCTTATGCTTTAGTTTAGACCACTTAAAGCGCAAGTGCCCTTCCCTCACCGCTGGAGAGGCTTCCGCCCCTCCTTCTTCCAGCGTTAGCCCCCCAACATACCAACTGAAATTTTCAAATTGATTTAGTCCAACCTACCCTCCCTCAACTGCTGTGGCTGCAGCTCCTGATGCACCAGCCAATTGAGGCTAATTATCCTACGTGATTTAGAGCTAATTTCTGCTCAGAATCTTGTCAAACTGTATTAGATTTTGGTTATTGAATTGAATAGTAAGCCATTCAAGCAAACCATAAAGACTGATTAGTACTCACATTAATGGTTCTCTTGATCCTTTATGATTTATCAGCATAATCTGAAATAAGTTCACCTCAAAAGCGCCTTAATTATCTCGCCCACTTACTGACTAATTATTCTTATTTAAGATATAATATAATGAATTATAACCAACTGTGAGGCCGCTTAGGTTCAAAGCTGTTTTATGGCATTAACTTAATTGCGCCTTAAAAAATTAGTGCTTCAACACTGATTTACTGAGGTGAAATTGTATGTCAGTTATATGAAAATGACAGTTGCATTTAACATGGGTAGCCCAGATAGGGCGTACCTAGTGCTGGGAGCCTTGCTGAAGTCCCAATTAGGGGTACGTCAAATGTATATTTACCTACCATTCCCCCCTGATCATTTTTATTTGTCTGATGTATGATGAAGCCTTAATTGATCTGGTTTTGGGACAAATAAGCGCTAACTTAGGAATTTTATTGCAACCAAAAATCACCCAATTATGAAAGTAAAATTGCCTTAAATTAGCTCAACAATTGTTTATGAAGTCAAAAAAAGGGTCAAATTGACTTAGGAAATTTATTCGTAGCTGTTGTCATGACCAGCAGAAGATTAGCATGATATGAATGAGCTCATCTATTAGATGAGTAAGTGTCATGTTTACATGAACTAATTGAGGGTGCCAACAGCAAGGACAAGGCTGAGATTCAGGAGGTCCAAAGGGTCAAGTTGCAGGACCTTCCTGACTTAAAGAACACCTTGGACCAACGCTGGGTATAGTCTAGGTATGCTCAGGTTGGTACAAGTGAAGTGCATAACGCTCAGACCTTGTTTCAGCTCTTATGGTAAATTGGAAAAGTTTCATTAAATGACGACAGCTCAATACAGTTAATCAGTGAACGGGGTTTGAAACCCATTCATTTTTGAAATTACTAACTTGGGTCAGGTTTAACTTCAATTGATCACTTGAGTATGGTTGGTTTTGAAGTATATGTACCTATCATATGGAAGCGTGCGCTTATTGGTTCACCAAAGCTTAGTAACACTTTCTCCATTTGATGATTTCCCTGAGTTGGCTAAATATGTTTGCTTGAGACCAACTTTTCTTGTTGGTCATCTTCCCTTTAATAAACCCCTAGTAAAATTTACGTCTTTCCATATGTTGACTTGGTTGAACCTGTGTGCAGACCTCTTCAAGGAGGTCTTGTGTCACGTTAGCTGATTTAGTTTCTTTAAAAGATATTACAGCCGCAGGCACACTGCTGGGCCTACTAGGTTCCCTCCAAACTGGGTCACCCGTGCACTTTATCTCTGTAAAAAGCTTGGTTATGAACTGCCCTTTGGGGCACAGCCAAGTTTTGCTGATTGCTTGATCCCTAATTACTTGTACCATGCTAACCACTCTCGCCATATGTCACTTTAGCTCCATCTCCCTCTGCTGGCTATCTTTGATTTAATCCTGACGACTAGCTCCCTTGCATTGGTCCAGTGCTCCGTGCACCACCACGCTGGGAACTGGAGAGTTATAGACAATCTCCTGACAGTAAGGCCAGGAGATGCCTGCGACGTATAAAATATTGGCACCTGGGCAATTAATAATTTGTTATATGACCATTGTCAGCTATACATATTCTGATTATCTATTATCCATTTTCTGACATCATCTAATATTATGTGTTTGATTCTCTGTTCCATTGAGACTATCAAAGTTTATTAAGTATTGTTATATATCCATATTTCTGAAGAGAAGTTCTTAGCTTACTTGTATGTAATAGAAGTTGTCCTAATTATATAGAAGAGATTCTTATTGGTTACAGAGACAGAAGGTCTCATTTTTTCATATATAGCCATTAGACTTAAAACAGTGAGCGTACCATAGTTACTTGGCGATTTCTTACATATTATTGGAGTACCTACTTTTAAATCATGAACAGATATCTTTATAAAGAAAGTTTATATCCTCAATTTCCCTTGTTAAGTATTTTAGCTTGCAACATCAGCTAAGTCTTAACAAACTTCTTTTTAGTACTAATGGTGCCCAACCCAAGAGGGAGGGTCCTCCATGTATATTTATTTGCGTTTTGCCAAACAAAGGGCTTATAAGATAAAATAGAAAATCCTAACATGGTGCTATGGCGCTGGCCTAAGAATCCATATCAGAAGGTAAAAAGAGATGGAAGGATTTTTGTCCGGCTAGTTTCTTCAGTGGGTGGAAAAGGCAGACAGAAAAGGAGTTGGAGTGTCAGTAGCGTAGGGCTGCAGGAAGAAGATGTAAGGGTTCTCCTCATCATTGTGGACAGTGGTGTGCATCGCATCAATGTACTGAGCAAGCTGGTGTTCAGCAAAGATGATGAGTTTGGGCATGCAAGTGAAAAATTTGATGCATTGACGAGTTTAAGGGTAGTTGTTATAAAAAGTGATGATCTCTTCGCATTGACAAATATTCATCCTGCTTCAAAAGCGATTTCTTTATATTAATTCACATCATCAGTGAGATATCTGGGGAAGTTTGGGATAAAAATGCCCTTGCAGAGTGGCTCAATCCCCATATGCAGGACTTGGCGAAACGGAGTTGGTGATGGCAGCAGATGCTTTGATAGCCTTATATTAAATGTATCTGTAAACTAGAAATTTGTTACAAGGGTGAAAAAGGAGCATGGAGTTAAATTGGGGGTTGTGTGAAGAATTCAGACCTGTCAAAGTCAGGTTCTAAAAAATGCCATATTTTCAGTTTATGTGGCAACCATACTGGCCCCCAGATAAACAGTTCATGTGGCTGGCCTGTGTCTCTTCCCATTTTAACCCATTTGAATCTTTTGAATGGAAGATTGATGATCTTCACCATGAATTCAACATCACTTTGGATTGGATGGTACCTTTCAGCCTCCCATGTAAGGAGAGTATCTATAAATCTCCTATTCCTAGAGTGGAAGTGCAAGGTGCTCAGGGCTAATGCCAGGAAAATAGTCGCGATTATTAAAATTTTATTAGAGCCCAGCAGAGAGTGCTTGAGCTATAATAACATAGATCAAGGATGGCTATCATTATAGGAAACAACCAAAATGGAAACACACGGTTCCTGTAGTGGTAGGGTATGGGTGCCCCAGGTTAGAGGGAACTGGCCAGCCCAACGGTGTGTGGGCGGATAGATTTATTGAAGTTTAAAATTAAATGGCTAATGTTGTGTAAACCTCCACTAAGAGGTCCGCACACAGGATAGACCAAGATAGCATAAGTAAAACGGTGTACTAGCAAAGGGTTCATTAATAGGGGAGTCAACCAACAGGTTAGATTGGTCTTAACATGAGGAATTTAAGGAAATTTGGGAAATTGATCAATCAAAGGAAGCAGGTCTAAGCTGTGGTGCACCAATAGGCGCAAACTTCCATTGGGAATAAACTGTACTTGGTAATTGACCAAACTTGGGTAATTGATTGTAGGAGTGGCCAACCTGAGCTGGAAATATCAAAAACCAAACGGGTTTCAGGACCCCGTTCACCTAAAAACTGAAGCAAACCTTTTTTATCCATCACAAAGCTAGTTCGTTTTAACCTCCTGCTCTTATACAGGGCCAAGCTTCTCTTGCATCCATAGGACCAACCTGGGCATACTTCGCCTAACCCAGCGTTGATCTATGGTATGCTTGAGGTCAGGGAGGCCTGCCAACTTCACCTTATAGTCCTCCTGACATGCAGCTAGTTCTCTAACTTTGGTCCAAATTATAATGTCATTTTCCAACCATGACATTACCTTCTCCTCCTTTTGGGTTTCACCTCCCCCCTCAGGGGCTTGCGCCAGGGAAAAGTTCTTGTGGGATGGGGCCAAATTAATTGCAGCGAAGGTTTGCTTTTACTGAGGTCTGGCGGCCTGGGGAAGGTGTTTGTGAAAATTTTGATAAGGTCTTAGGAATGTGTGCAGTCACCCACTGGTACCTAACTGTTTTTCCTCTGCATCAAATCCCTTCCAATATACTTGATACTTAAGTCTTCTTTTTACACTATGGTAGGCTACTATTTCCTCCACTTCCCACTCTGGCACCCCATCCATGAGATAAACCTCAGAATTCTCTGGTGGGGCCCTCAAACAGTGACAATTTGCTCTCAGGAAAGACAGAAAAGATTCAAAACAAAGAGTGAAGATCCAACTGGTATGAGGCATGGCTCACCTTTCTAACAACGTGGTAAGGGCAATCCTCTTTGGTCCCAGCTTTTTTCATGGCTGCTTGATAGGTATGTTACAGGCATCAAGCATCACGAGATCCCCTGCTTTGTACGCTGGACCCACTTGTCGCTTACCATCAGCGTTCCCCTTATATACTTGCATTGCCACCTCCAAACTCGTGGAAACCCCTGGTGTAAATTCTTGATAGTCTTGGCAAAGTCCACCACCGCTTCAACTATAGATCCACAGCTGGGCTCCATGTTAAAGGCTGGGTTATAGCCATGGTTGGCGAAAAATGGGGGACAACTTATTGAAGAATGCAAAGTGTTATTGTAGCTAAACTGGGCCATAGTAAGGTGCAAAACCCAATATGAATGATCCACGGCAATGTAACACCGCAGAAACTGTTCCAAGCACTGGTTACTCATTCTTTCTGCCCATCTGATTGGGGATGATAGGCAGTTGAACGGCAGGGTGAATCTGAAGAGTCTCACACAACTCTTCCCAAAAGACAGAGGTAAACTGGGGTCCCCAGTTACTAATGATTTCTTGGGGGACCCCCATGAAACGAAAACACATGAGTGACGAAAATCCTAGCTATTTCAGCTGCGGTTTAATGTTGTTATGTAAGGAACAAAGTGGGCGAGCTTTGTAAAATGGTCCACCACCACCATGATGGCATCATAACCATCAAAAACAGGTAAATCCATAATGAAATCTACCAATGGGAAGTCCATGACCCTTCAACCTTTTGAACTTGTACCATTAACCTCGCTAAAGGTTGTCAATTTGGTTCAATTTGATTGAAGATCAGGCACTCTTTACAATACCATCCCACTTGAGCAGGTAAGCCTTTCCAATTGTAGGCGAATCGAATTAACTCCAAAGTATTTGATTTTCCAGGATAACCAACGGTGATTCTGTCATGATGGTTCTGGATGATTTTCAGGCGAAGTGGTCCAGCAGGAACCCATAAGCGCCCCTAAAACCACACCATCTCATCCTTTACATGATAACCCCTGGTTAAATCCTCCTGAATCAGCGCTCTCTTAGCAAGTACCATAGTATATTCAGCCAATAACGGCTGAGAAAGGACTACCTTTATGAAAATACTGTATTCCTCCGCATTTTCCAGAGGTGCAAGAGCGGGTCTAATGGCCATGGAAGAGGGAAGTTGAGACACAATCTTATCTGGTTTATCATTAACTGGGTGTTAGGAACCTCTACCTCCTTTGGATTGGGATCTAATGTAGGCTTGTGGCTCAAATCTTCTCTCAAACCATTCTCCTTGCCCTTGGTGAACTCGTAAGAAAATGAAAATTGGGCAAGGGTCTCATGCCAATGGGTATGCCTGGGGTTAAGACATGAGGTGCACAGTAGTACAACAAGGCACGGTGGTCTATAAATCCATGGAAAGATTGGGAATAGCCATGAAGGTGATTACGCCAATAAGTCAACGCCTTCGCCACAGCTTGTAACTCTTTGTTATAGGCGGCGTTGTTTAACTCAGGCAGAGACATCATACTAGAAAAATATCCTACCTGATGCTTAATACCATCTTCGCCTACTTGTAATAAGGCAGCCGCTATGGCGAAGTTGGAGGCATCAGTAGACACAATGAACTCCTTATCAGGATCTACATGGCAAAGGACGGACGTGGAAAACAGGGTGCACTTTACTTCTTGGAAAGCAACCTCCAAAACAGGGGACACTGAAGCACTTTTGCACACTTGCCTTATACAAGGGCGCCGCCACCTCAGACAGGTTTGGTGTGAACTACTTGAGGAACGTACACGTCCCCAAAAAAATTTTAATTCATTGACAGAAGTTGGTGTAGGCCACCCACGAATTGCCTTCTCCTTATCTGGAGTTATCATGTGTCCTTAGTCAAACATGAGTTGCCCAGAAAGGTGACCTGGGACTTGAAAAATTTACACTTGCTAATCTTCAGCGTAAGTGTGGCTGCCTTTAACTTCTCCACCACTTGCCAAAGGTGTACTGCATGTGACTCATGATCTGGGGAAAACACCAAAATATCATCCATGTAGGCAACCGCGCATACACCCATCAGGTCCCCCAAAGTTACATCAATATGGCGTTGAAAGATAGCAGGGGCATCCTTAAGCCCAAAGGGCATGACCCAAAACTGGAAATCCCTTTTCTGGTCCAGAATGCGGTTAAACATTCCTGTCCTTTTTAATCCAGATCTGATTGAACGCATTTATACAATCCAGTTTGGAGAAGACTTTAGCCTTCTCCACATAACGTGCAATCTGTGGCTCCAAAGGGATGGGATGGAGATCTGGTATAGTAACATTGTTTAGGTTCCCATAATCTATGCAAGGGCGTAAAGTTCCATCAGCTTTCTCCACAAAGAGAAGCGGGGAGTATACAGGGGAGGTACGCTGAAAATCGCGCATTTGGCTAACTGCTCCTTAACCCACACATCTAATGCTGCTTCCTCCCATATGGTCAAAGGGTAAATTGGGGAAGATATGTGCACCAGATCAACTGTGATATTGAACACGCAATCAAACTCTAAATGAGAATGTAGTTCATTGGCTAAAGCCGCATCAAAAGAAGATTCCAAACCCTCCAAGCAAGAATGTAAAGGTACCTCCAGTGAGGGCTTAAACAATGGAGCGAGACTGAGGGTGTGGATATTGGGCCAGTGGGGCATATCGCCCTGGAAGTTAGCCTCAGACAAAGGAACAACTAATGTACAACCATTATATTAATGTGAGGGATATGGTATTGTCTCTCAAGTTGGTCCTGACGTCAAACTTTCGCCACCATTTTACTACCAAAATAATGTGGTACAAAAGGTTTTTGATAGCTTGGAAACGGTCTGTCAAGAGATACTTACCCACTTGATAATCTACTAACCCTAGTACCTTCGGAGTGGGTATACCTTGAGAAGCCCCCCTAACCATACCACCTGGCAAGTAATGAAGCTCAAGGTAGTCAGCTAGTTCTTGATCAATGAAATTCTCAGAGGCTCCAGTATCCATCAATATAGTAGTGTTAGTTTTACCTGAAGGGGATGAAAGAATAGCAAATAGCAAAAAATATACCAAATGATTTTTATTCATAGCATACAATGCCAATACTTCAACCTCAAACACTTCATCTGGCATTAACATGTCTACCTGGTATGTTTGGGAATCATAAAATGGAGAGGGATAATTGGCCACTTTTACTATTGAAGCCACATATCCCACAATATCTTCTGCAGTTGCATAAACATTTTCATATTGTAAATGTAGTTCCTTTTCAACTTCCTGAGTGCTGAAAATCATGGAAGAAGTCAAACGGGGATTTTCTGGGGTGATTTGGTACACAGGAATAGGTTCCTTATCTGAGCCATGAGAGAGCAAATATGGTTCAGATGTATACATAGTGTTTCCGTTATAAAACGCGTTTTTGGTTGCAAAAGACCCTACTCCCATTTTAACAACGGGTTGCACAATGTTATCCAAGGCCATCACACCCAGGCCCACCTTTGAGGATATTGCATGCACCATTTGAACACGGTATTGAGGAAAACCCAGTTCATTAGGATTGATTTTGTTATTTTTGGCAGAAAGTTATTGAATCTTGACTTCCAGATTAAAAAGCATCCGTATCCACTAGAAAGAGCAAGAAGGGTGGGTACAGTCCAGTTGGAGGTAGCAAAAATAACGCTAAGATGCTCCAACCTTGGGAAAAGAGGAAGCAGTAGTGATACCTATCAAGGCTGAGGCCAACCGCTGGTGCACACCATTTGCGCTCTGTGAAAGTCCCACATGAAGAATGTTTGGCATGTAAAGTCACAGGGTTGGTCAATTAATGTAAGGAGAGTATCTATAACTCTCCTGTTCCTATCGTGGAAGTGTAAGGTGCACAGGGCTAATGACACGAAATTAGTCATGAGTATACAAGTTACTAGAGCTCAACAGAGAGTGATTGAGCTATAATAACATAGGTCAAGGATGGCTATCATTATAGGAAATAACCAAAATGGAAACACACGGTGCCCATAGTGGTAGGATATGGGTGCCCCAAATTGGAGGGAACTGGCCAGACTAAGGGTGCATGGGTGGATGATTTAATGTAGTTTACAATTAAATGGCTAATGTTGTGTAAGACCTCCACTAAGAGGTCCGCACACAGGATAGACCAAGATAGCATAAGTAAAATGGTGTAATAGCGAAGGGTTTATCAATAGTTGATTAACAGGTTAGATTTGTCTTGACATGAGGAATTTTTAGGAATTTTGTGAATTGATTAATCAAAGGAAGCAGGTCTAAGCTGTGGTGCACCAATAGGCGTACACTTCCATTGGGACTAAACTGTACTTGGTAATTGACCAAACTCAGGTAATTGATCATAGAATTGGCTGACCCAAGCTGAAAATATTGCAAACCAAACGGGTTTTTGACCACATTTACCTAAAATTGAAGCAAATCGTTTTTATCCATTGCAAAGGTAATTCATTTTAACACTCCTGCTCTTATACAGGCCCAAACTTCTCTTGCATCCATAGGACCAACCTGGGCATACTTCACATTAAACCAGCGTTGATCTATGGTATGCTTGAGGTCAGGGAGTTCTACCAACTTCACCTTCTTAGCCTCCCGACATGCATCTTTTTCTCTAACGTTAGTCCCAATTATGATGTCATTTTCCAACCATGACATCCCAAGTATAATCCTCAGTATCAATTCCACACTTATAAGGTATTTGCTCTCTATAAAACCCAATACCAAATTACTGTTAAAGTGGCTGCTGTCCTTGTCAATGTTTCCCTCCACAAAGCCCTCTAAGCGGCCATGGAGCTGCTCATCAATGGAAATTCTGTCCATAATTCTAGGACAACTTCCCTAAAGAAACTCAGTAAGAGATTGAGGAGTTTGCATTTGCCATATGCTGAGCATGTTCTGGCACCACTAACCTCTATTTGTTTAATTTAAAGTACCCCCAAATGCATCAACAGCTCTAGATTTTTCTTGTGCATTAAACTTACATAAAACGCTGAATTTGGGATTGCCCAGTAAATCAAGACGATTCATAGTGCATGTCTCTTTAATGAAGGTGATAAAACACATTTCTTCCTTCTGCCCCATGCCACTAATGCCCTACCACCATTCTTTCCATTCTCTCACATGCCCTCTGTTGGGATTTTTTCCACCTTTCCAGCTGTCTAGATTATCATGGATTACTAGGGATAATTCCCTATAGTGAGCATTTTGGATATCGCTTGACCCTAATTTTGGGTTAGAATGTTTGGGGGATTTTAGGCAATTCTTGCCTGGTTCAAAACCATCATGGATTGATTCAGGTGAATACTTAAGATCTCGTCACTTAGAGTTGCTAATGGAATGGGGGCATCTGATAGTCGATCAATGATTAACTATCAGGTGTACCAATTGGGATCAGTCAGGTGTAATTTCCGACCAATTGGAATTTAAGGAGCAAATTGCAAGGTGAGTGATGCTGCCTGCAACAAGCAAATCAATAAGTTGGTTTGCGACCTGCTTCATGGGTAACAAGTACCATTACCTAATTAGATCAATTGCTAAATATGGTTAGTTCGCTGGGATCATGTAGAAAACGTTAGGGACACATTTTCTAATTCTTAGCAATTTAGGTCTTGAGGATGTCTAATGACAGAATCCTAACCAGGATGGGGAAGACCTACGCTGATGAGACGACAAAGGGTAATTCAATGGCAACGGCTGCCATTTCATAGCTGAGGCGCCAACTGAGGGTTGGGCGCCGAATTCCCTCTATACATTTTCTGAGAATTCACTTAATAAAAAACAGTAATCAGCAGAATTCATGATTAGTTCTATTCATTTTCAAGGAAATCATTGCTGTGTGCTTTAATTAAAGACTCTTTATTAGGATAAAGAGGAAGGATCAAGGATCCTGAGAATAGAAGCTGAGCTGAGATAGGAATTGCTGTTGACTCCATGAGACTCTGCGTTACCAGAGGATAGGACATAAACAAATGACCTGAGCGTGGATCAAGTTAGGCGGATTAGGGAATAATTCCCTACTGAGGAAGACTAGAGTATATTGAGGAGGATACTGGTCAAGCATTGGACCAGAAACTAGTGATTTTTTTAAATACAGATAATGGTCTTCATACTATTATCAATCATATATCATATATTATCAGAAAACACAAAGAGTGCACAAACTGAACTTGTGTAGTTATCAATTTGGGGTTAATATTTGTAATGAGTAGCGAAGCTCCTAAAATTTTAACACCCTCTAAACTATGCTGGATAAAGACCCCCCAATAACCCTTACACATCTAATATGACTGCCTTGGATGACCACCAAGGCACTATATTGGGAGGTTTTTATTATAATTTTTATTTGGGACCATCAAAAACAAAAACATGTGTATTCCCCACTTGTGGTGGGCCCCCTAGTACTAAAAAAGATACTTGAATGCTAGCACTACATATCAACGGGGTAGTCCTAGGTTGTTATCTTGTTGAGAAAATCCTGATCAGGGGTTTTTAATTAATATTGCCATAATAGAGTGGATAGAGAAGTTGCTTGAGCCTACCAGCTAGTGAATATTTCCTATTTACTATTTTATTCAACTTTGTTTTCTTGTGATTCTTCCATGATCACTAGGGATTGCTCAGTGCCTTGAGACTTATTAAAAAACCCAATATAGATTTGGTCCCACAACGTATTTCATAGATAAAAAAATTACCATTGTTTTGATGACATATTTGGCATGAATAGAAAATTTAAAATAATAATTTCCATACTGAGGCTTCAATTATACTAATTCAAAGTACAACATGTGGAATAAAGTTCCCCTATTTTTACGGGCATTTTTGATGAATTAAAAATACCCAACCATCCCTAAGAAGCCTGGACGCCTTTTTTATAGTTGGTTGCATAATCTACTCAATGCCTCTACTATAGTCATCATGATCCATAAGCACTGATTATCAATAACATATAATAAATATTAAAGATGTTCCCAGAAGAGGTTTACATCTTCTTAGTTTGATATTAAGGTTAGCAGTAACAAGCCAGCAGAAGAATTTCTATAACAAAATTAAGTGTTTGTTGAACGTTCTCAGAAAATGTATATGTCACTAAATATACTAAGACACATGAAATTTTAAGGTCACTCAATATACTGTTAGGCCCATTTGAAGGTATCAGGGTCATTGCACAGCCTCTACATCATCCAAAATGGATTGAAGCATTCCTTGAGTCATTACTATTGCACATTTCCTTTGCTCTTTTTTGGGTGTAATCTGTCTGTATCCAGAAATTAAGTCCATAGCGGAAAAACATTTTGCTCCACCTAACCAATCAAGTGTAACATGGATTCCTGGAAGAGGATAAAAATCCTTTTTTGTTATGTTGTAGAGCTTTTGATGCTTGATTGCTACACAATTGTAATTGCTTTTTACCTTAAATTAGAAATGGTGACGCCCACAGCTCTTAGATGGTCTGGCATTCCCTTTTATGTTAGCTTATAAATTAACTCATCAACAACTGCATCTGTCCCCTTAGTTTGATGGATATAATGGAGACAGAATGGCAGATGATCTCTGTGTCAATATGATGGAGCAAGTAATGTGCAAACTTAAATCACAGTCATCCACAACAAATTTTTATAATTCTTAAACAACACCATTGCCTGATCCTTTTCATCCTCTGTCAGACCAGATAAACAATTTCAAGATATTATTAAACAAGCGGCCTCATGGATTTCTTCTAACCTGAACTTCTTTAGTGTTCCAAATTTGTATATGCCTCCTATTTTTTCCCAAAGGTAGGTTGTGAACAAAGGTGGTAGCTTGATATTTTACACAAGTTGGATAGTGATACAGATTAGCTAGTAGTACGCTGATATCCTCATGACCCAAAAGGATGAGCCTAGGCGAAGTAACATGTTATTAATGCGATTTATGTAAAGGTCTAAAAACTTTGCCATATAGAGCTGGCGGTACTTTAACTCAATATCCATGTTTATTATGCCTTGGTGGATGGGTAGTATAGTCAAGTTCTGGAAGACCCTCAGCGGAATGCCTTAGACTCAAAAATCTGGTGTGATAATTTTTTGGTTAAGCCACGTTACTTATAATATCCAATAGATACAGTTCCATTCTTAAAGGCTAGGCACAAAAATAATTGAGCTTGATGCTTAGCCTGTTATTTTTACTTATATAATTCATTAAGTTGTTCTGGATGAGGATTACTAAGGTGTTCTCCCCAAAATTTTTATTGTTACATACGTCCCAATAAAAAAGGTTCCAATGAAAATATCATAACTTTTAATTACAAGGATAATTGTGGGATCTGATACAACTATAAAACTGAACCTTAATGGCAGCTCACTGCAAGTCCTTAACAAAGTAGTGGAACTTGGCCCTGTGTTTCCAAATTCCTTGCGGCGATTGTGATCTAGCAATAACCAGTTTTTTAAACTAAATTAATCAAAACTATGGTGATTGGTTACCCACTGTTTGCTATAGCTTTAAACCTGATCTTGCATATGCTAATATCAACATGCATACACTCATTATAGTAATTATCATAGGATCTATTAAGTGAACGCTAAGCTTGTTAGCATGTCTCATATAGATCTGTAACTCTTAACAGAGTTAAGGGTGGATTTCTTTAATTTAACTATAGGAATGTCCACGATGACTCTTTTTATTTTGGAATATTGCAGGTAGCAACAGTAGTTCATATTTCTCCACTTGCTGGACGTAGGGCATTGATTCACCTCCGTGGCCAGTTCCACGTTCTTTTATTTATGCAAGTAAGTGGTAGCTGCTAAAAAGTTGTTGGGGACCAAAAACTAGAGATTTGGCTGTTATTCTGCGCGGTTCATCTGAGAATGGCTGAAGCTGGTTGAAGAATAACTGATCTGTACTAAGTTGAGGGATAGGCTGAGTTAAAGCTTGAGTAGTATGCCCCCATTATATCAACCCACTGTTTCACCTGAATATAACATCCACTGCTTCTACACGATGCACCTTAATCTATGCCCCTTTGGTATTGCATTGGCTTGCATGATGCCACTTAGTGCCACATAGGTTGCACATATTGTAGCCAACAATGGGCTCCACAAGTCTGGTAACTTTCATACAAATCAATTTGACTTCTAGGTGGGACATATTTTTCTGTTAATCTCAATTAATTGATACCCTTTATTAGGATCATTAAAGTCTGAAGCAAATCATAAGAAGCAATTCACTTTCGAGATATGTTATGTTTGCCATTTAATACATGTAGCACTACTTGGTAAACTATCAATAAGACTTGCAGGTGTTGATTATGGTGATTTTGACGTCATAAAGATTCAAAAACTTTAAGCTCCACAATAATTATGCCTCAATTTAGAAGTGATCAGTGAACTCCATGATTTGCACATCTTTTTTTGTAGAATAGAATTTTATTTAACCAAGGCAAGCTGACCAGGGGATGGGCATTACCAATATGTATGTGGAAATGGTGGGGGGAGAAAAGTGAAAACTAGATATGATTGGGCACCCCATGATACACAGGTTACCCCTGTTGCCGGCTGGGACCGCCAGGTGTGGGGGTGGTGCTCTATTCCAGGGGGTTGCCTCCACTATAGAGCAGGTGTGGAGGAAGGGTTCCGTGTGAAGGAACCAGATCAGGATTCATGAATTTATGAGTCTCTGCTGTCTTGATCTCATATGCCCATAGAGCCAGGTTTGGAAATGCTCCAGTAAATGTACGTGGAACCTATTAAAAACCTCATGGATGGTAGAGATCATGCCCTTGAACGCATCCAAGGCAATAGTGTGGATCGTCCACATTGCAATGGGTATCAATAGGGTGCGCAGGGTGTATGGGATTAGGGATAAAAGTCAGATCGCGAGGAGGCTCTATGAGATAGAGAAATCCTGACCGTCTTGGATCTTGAACAGGCGTGCGACTTCTCGCCATATGGCTTTGGATGGGGGACAGGTTTCTAGGCGGTGGTGTAGGGAGCCCTCTCCTTTGCATACTGTGCAGATTGCATGGAGTGAGTGGGAGTGGTCCGCCGTTCTGTAGGTTCTTCTTAGGCAGCGCCAGGTGTTGGCCCTTACCCTTGGCTGGAGGAGTGGATGGTGAATCATCCTCCATATTGACTTTTGTGTGGATAGGTCGTAGGGGATATCCAAAGCGCCTAGGTAGTCGACTCTGGCAATGGATGGGGTCGATGTGAGTATATCTCTGTGAGGGTGGTCTTCTGGCTTTTGTAACGCAAAGTGGGGTCTGGGCCGTCCCCTTCCCTGCACTGTACTGGTGGTAGCGACGATCCACCCCATGTGGCGGATGGTTAAGAGGAGGCGCTTAAAGTGAGGGGGGGTTCCGTGCAGGCCCATTGCATTTGTGCAGTTAATGAGGTATGTTAGTAAGCTGGAAGGATGGTGCAGGTTGGGTAACTTGAGTGCCTGCGCGAAGTTGGTCCTCGCTGCCCAGGACCAGTGCTGTTGTGGGGGTCCAGGGTTAGCACTTCCCCTATCCAGGTGCCCAGGATGTGGTTGGTGTAGTGTTTGAAATCTATGAGGCCCATGCCCCCGCTGGAGCGTGGGCCATACAGCGTCTCAACCTGGACTGGTGGGCGGGATCCAGGCCACAGCCAACCCTGGATGAGCGCACGGATTGATGTTATAAAGGTGGGGGAGAAGGGAATCGCATGTGCTGGGAACCACAGCATTAAGAGGATGAGTGAGTTGGCAACTGCCACTCACCCTGTTAACCTGGGGGATCTACCCTTGAGGGAGGCAATTCTGTTGGATATCCATTATAGCAAGATATTTTCAATCATCTCACTTGCATACCCCCCTTTTTCCAACCATATCCTAAGGTGGCAGACAGGGGTGGTGGTGGGGGTAAACGCAAAGGGTAGGGCGAGCGAGTTTTTGCATTTTGGGTAGTGTGTGGTGGGGGATGTGGTCCAGTTGGTGGTGTACTTGCCAAGGAGGATAATTTCGGTTTTCTGTTTATTAAGCAAAGCGCTGCTCACCATGGATTATTCCTCTAGGGTGCGCTCCAGCTGTCAAGCATTGCTGTTGTCAGCTATACCTGTTACACAGTCGTTTGCAAAGGCTAGTATCTTGACAGGGGGCTGGCCTGGCGCAGTTATGCCCCTGAGGTGTGAGTTGGCAACGTGGAGAAGTGGGTAAAAAGCTGAAGTTGTACAGTAGCGGGCTGAGGGGGTCCCCTTGCTTGAGCCCTCTGTGCGGGGTGATACTGTCAGTTAGGAAACCTGGGCCACATACTGCCTCGAGGCGGATTCTGTGAGGAGCATTGCCCAGTTGATGAACCTGGGTGGGAGGTTGAAAGCATGTAGGCATTATTTTAGGTATGGCCAGCTAAAGCAGTTGTACGCCTTCTCCTGGTCAAGGAATACCAGGGCACCCATCACTTTGGATAGGCATACATTGGCGACAGAGTGTATGTTAGACCAGATGGAGCGCCCTGGTGTAAAACCAAATTGGTTGGGTGATAGGGCTTTTGAGGCTAGTGCTCCCAGTCTGGTGGCTAGAATTTTTGTGAGTAGTTTAGTGTCAGTATTAGAGAGTGCTATTGGGCGCCAGTTGGCCAGGTCCAGTCTGTCACCCTTTTTGAATAGGGTAATGACATTGGAGTCCTGGCCTCCTGGGAGAAGACGTGTCTCCAGAAAGCACTGGTTCATAGATGCTAGGAGGAGGGGAGCGATCTATTTAAAGTATGTTTTGTAAAATTTGTAGGGTATCCCATCAGGGCCTGGGCATTTCCTACGTGGTGCACAGCGGACTGTATTACAGAGATCCTCCGGCATTATCAGGTTTAGGAGACTATAGTCTGGCGGTGCCCTCTGTACTCTGGTGGAGTGTAAAAAGGTTTTTATTTTTTGGGTGTTGGGTGGGGTGTCATGGTAAAGTTCAGTGTAATAGCGGTAAATTTCCACTTTGACCTCCATTGGGCCAGTTATCATGATTCTGTCAGCTTTGTGGACCTGAGTGCACCGAGGAAGGTTGCCTTGGGAGTGGTATTGGTGGAAGAAGAACGCCAAGCAGGTCTCGCCTTCTTTTATGTGCTTACCTTTCCTTGATACTTTGATTCTGTGTTAGTGTTCGTGGATGAGGGCGTTTAGGCAGGCGGAAATTGATGCCCATTTGCGCCCCCAGTTCGGGCTGTATCCAGTTTTCAGGGTGTTTAGTTCAAGCTGGTTGAGTCCGCCAGGGTGCATCTGATCATGGAAGTATCAGCGGTGTATTTTCATGAAGCAATATGGCGGTTCTTGTTTATTTTTTAGATTTTAAATTTTCCCAAGTTTTGATGGGATCCAATGTGAATGGGGGTAGTGAATTTTGGGTTCAAAGCTTTGTGCTTGACCCATTTGAAATTTTGGGGAGTTTTATATTCTCCAGGTATAGCTTCCTCTAGGGCGTCGTCCACATTTGAGTCCTGGTTGGCGTGAATTGCACTGAAACTAGCTGAGGTCGGAGAAATTAATTTTTTTGTGGCAAAGTTAGTAATAACAAGTGACAGTATTTCAGCGTAAGGATGTGGTTGATGCAGCTCATTGAGATGAACGTACCCTCACATATGTTGGAGTGGGTCATGTGGGGGAGGAGTGGGGCCCCGGGGGGAGGGTGTCATACAAACCAAGGGATGCCTTCATTGCATGAAAATCAGAGTGTCCTGGTGGGTATCCCCTGGGGTTGAGCCATTGGTCCATGGTGGGATCATCCTAACAGTTGAAATTGCCCCACATGATAGTGTCCAGCAGGAGGTTGAGCGTCAGGATAAATTTGAGGAATTGTTTCCACTCAGACGTGGTGCCTGGTGCGTAAGTACAGGCTATCAACAGTGTGGCCTCTTAGTTTGCAATCCTTTCAATTAGGATGCGGCCATCTAAGTGCGATGAGGATTTAAGGATTTTTAATTTTTCGTTTTTATCTTGGATGACCACCCCACAGTGGGACGTCCATATTGACTAAGACGGTGAGACCCTGGTCGCCCAGGATCCCTCCTCCCCCTTTAGACAGTGAGTCTCTTAGATGGCCAAGATGTCAACTGGGGGTTTGCGCAGGAAGTCCAGTTTTTTGGCTTGGGACGCTTGGCCCTGGCTCCTGTGATATTTAGCATCCCTTATTGACACTGAGGTGCCCGCGGCGCCTCAGGAGCGGTTGGGTGGGCCTTCCAGCCCTAGTCCACCGCTCATTGCCTTGTACTTGCTCCTTGTGGTTGGTCCAGTCCACTCCAAGGCTTCTAACTCCTTACCTTGTGATGATTTCATGCAGAATTCTTTATGATTGAGGATTATATTAAGCTTTTCCACATGTGATTTTGGTTGATTTGAGTTGGTGTTCTGATTAGCTCCCGATGTTTCAAAGTCTAATTTTGGCGTTCTGGGCCCAGTTGTTGCATCCATAGTGGATTTGTAATGTCCTGGTAGGTTTATTTGATTGGGATCATGTGGTAATTCTGTTGGCTTGAGAAAACTTTTCTGTATGGGTTGTCCAAACTGACTTTTTGGTTCAGATCGCATTCTCCATGGCTGTGTGGCTTGGGAATTAGTTTCTGATTGGCTGGTTCGGCCAATTTCCTCTTTGTCCATCTGGATTTGGCTTGGGTCAATGGAGGAGGTCTCAAGAGATGCAGCCTAGGCTGCTGCCCACTTGTGAGCCTTCTGTACCTGTTTGCATATTTTGGGTGAGATTGGGTCAATGATAACGTAGTGTCCGTCCTCTCCCCCAGAGGAAAGCGTGGTTGGAATCAACCATTCTTCTGAAGGACTCTTTGTCTTTGTCCATGGCATCATCGCAAAAGTCTGGGGCCATGATGCCCTCTTTTATGGGCACACATGCTATTTGTGCCCCAGTGCGGTTCAATGGTTGCAGATGGGGGGTGCGCAATCTGGTGTGACTCAGAAAGGTTTCAACACTCCACCATCTGGGAGGTGGAAAATCGCAGTGCATGGTATTTTAGTTAAATTTTTTGGCCACATTGGGGACCAGGTCAATTACAGCGATTGCCTTTCCTGTGCACAGGTTTGGCATCAGGTGGAAATGCTGTAGTTCGAGTTGTTTATTTATCTCTAGATTTGGAGGCCAAATTGGAGTTCATCTTCAATAAGCTTACAGGGGAGGTTGGTGGGAAGCAATTTGAAAGAGATGAACAAAGTGTTTGCTTTGTTCCATATGGTGTGTGCAGTGCGCACTATTTGTTTGCCCTCAGGAGGGCAAATTTGACACAGACTTTTGCTGCGGCGTCTGCGTCCTATTTTGTTTTGAAAACCATATTGATCCAGCTGCGGTGGATGGTGTGGGTGGTAATGTATACTGCGTGGGGAAAGAGGGAGGCCTGTGCCTCACTTACCTTTTCCCACAGAGTTGGGGAATTGACCCCTAAGAAAAATCGGAGCCCATGTTCCACTTTTGATAGGGGCTGCGCATACTGTATCTCCATGTATTGGTTTTGTTTTATTGTAAATTCCACAAACCCAGATGGTGTTTGGGTTTGGGGTTTCTTGGTGGTGTTGGCTCCCAGTCCCCCTCCAGGGCGTTTTTTGCCTTTGGGTGCACCGTTTTGGCCATTGCCTGATATGACTTTCTCCCAGTTTTGTTGGTTTTTATTAAATTCGCTCATCTCACCTATGTGATTATAAAAATCTATCTGCTCAAATTGAATCTTGGTAACTGGTGTTATCATTACGGGAAAGAAGAGCCCTTTTGTAGGTTATGTTAATAAAGAAAGTCTTTATGGTAGTCATAATCTCTACACCTCCAAACTCTTTTGTTATTATGTCATTTGCATCTTTATAAGTCAGTCTGGACTTGATATATTTTTGCAACACTAATTTTTGACTTTCCAGGTCTAGAAATTTAGTAGCATAGCCAATTTGACCTTCTCATTTGTGCTGTCCATATTAATCTCAAGTATGTCAGACATTTTTGTTTATTACCATTTTTATCAAAATTTGGTAGGTTGATAGGGTATTACATAATTGCCTTGTCCTCATTTGCTTGACTAAAGCCCTGTGTCCCTGGTAGGATAACATAATTAAAAATACTTTGTACTAAAGATTTTAGGAGTCAAGTTAAATGAACAAGCACTTTTCACAGGGTGATCTGGCGTAACTTTGATATTGATTGGAACTGTTGAGGCAGCGCGGGTTCAGGTTTCTAAAATAGTGATGTAAGGTCCTAGGCTCCAGCTATCAAACTAGATAGGGCCTTGAACCCCTTCAGAACAAAGAAGGGCACATGCTTAAAGGCTTTTCTGTTTACTCAGATAACTGATCTAGGGCAAACCCCAGATGAGAGATGGGTGGCAGCTGTCTCTCCTTGTTTTTCCTGCCCAAATTTACAACCCACTCCCAAATATAATGCCACAATTGTACTGAATCTGTAGATCATAATATTCAGAAAATCAAAGAGCTCTGGTTAGATTTTAGATATGGTTAAACCCAGAGCGCTTCTTTTCTGTAAAAAATATGTTACTAGGGGCAACCACAGGCGACAGTAAGTTATCTAAGAAAGTTAGCACTTATAAGAGTTTAAACAAAAATGGCATGCAACATGTTTTTAACGTGTCAATGAATGCCACAAATGCTGAGTCAGAATTGGATTATCAAAAACACTGAATTAAAAATTGAATACACCGCCAGAAGTTGAATTTAAAAGAAAATAGTCCATGAATTGCACAGTCCCATTTCATAAAACTTGTGTAAACCTCTCCTCAGTCTCGAAGTATAATACTCACAGCCTGAAAAATGAAGGTAGTTGTGTAATTTTGATCGTTCCTGTTTATTTAAAAGCTGTTTTTCTAATTTCTTTTTAATATAACTAAAAGAGCTAAAATCCAACCACCTTAATTCCCCCTAAACGGGAAATGGTGGGACTGCACTCTTTTGTTAAAGTCATGATGATAGCAGTTTACCTAGTCGTTTTTGTCCTTGCAGCTACAGGTGTGAGCATACAAGTAGCGCAGGGACATGCTTAATTACCTTGTACTGCTAAAGTTGCAGCACTTCTTGTTAAAACCAGAGCAGGTGTCTAATTAACTAACAACAAAGCTGATATATTTGATGGTTATATACTATAAGAGGATGGTACTTTGGACGTTCCAGGTAGTTAAAGGGAACAAGCGGGCAGCAACATAGCATAAGAGATGAGTATTTTAAAGCTATGAGACCTTAGAGATACATAAACAGCTACCTAGTAAAAATTAGGCTCAATAATTTACAAATAACCTTTTTTGCAAACAGTTAAGGTGACATCCAGTGGGTACAACCCACAATTATACCACTTTATGCCACATGTGGCTGATGCCCCAACCCCTATGTTGTCCGCCATGATCCGCCAGCTAAAGCGGGCGCTGGAAAAAGGTTCCCCAAAGCTTTTTTACCTTCTGATAGATTCTTCCTAAGCTGATAACTTAAGGTCTATGTTAGTAGTTTACTATTTACAATAATCCTTTTGTTTGGCTCATTCACAAATAAAGATGCGTGGTGGCTCCTACTTTTGGGTTGGGCACCACTAATGCTAAAAAAACAGGCAGTGGGTACATTCTTGGAATACAATGCTACCCATCCTCAGTTTAACCCTTGGTGCAGAATCTATGTTCCTCAATCAATACTAACATACCTTTCCCTGGTGCCTCTTTCTCGCTTATTTCCAGAATGGTGGTGTACTAAAAATTCTGGATGCTGTTGTGGGCTCTTAGAAACCATAATGGAAGCCAGATCTTTCCTTTTCACATTGGTGTTTAACAAGCAATTGTGAAATTTGATAAAAGTAGGCTTGCGAAGCTAGAAAAAAGATTCTCGCCCAATAGACGTTTTGTCAAGCACAGAATTCACGTCCATTGGACTAAATTCTCATGCATCAGTGAAAATAGCTTTCAATCTTTTGGTGCAAGAGCCCTACTGGAATTTACAAAGGTCCCCCTTATTAAATATCAGAACTGATCTAACTTGCCAGAATAGTAACAACTCTCAGATAATATAGTTTGTTCAACCTCCAATAACTTTAGTTTTGTCTTAGTTAGCCTGAGCTTTAAGGCAGCATTAATTACTTATGATATTCTATCTTCTGACCATGATCTCTCACTTGAACATCTAATGAGCCGAAATATGGTATAAGTTGTTAGAAAATTTGCACCGCTCCATCTATAACTCTTTCAATGGCGCTGACCCTTTTTGGCTATCATCTGAGCTCTGCCCAAAGTCCTGTATATAATATGTGGTGGTCAATTATGGTGCCTGAGAGTTGACCAAGTTAAATTTCCATCACTTCACCTAACTTTTGATTGTGCAACTTGTCTGGGCATGGGCCTCTTATCTTGAAGCTTCAGAAATTATATGTTACACCAAATCCATTCTCAAGTATTCCTTGACTTGGACACTGTGGTGGATTAAGTTAGTTACCCGTTGCACTAAGGCTCCATGATGATCCATTACTTCCCAAATAATACATGACAGATTGCTGTTTAACTATACTTCTAGTTAGTCCACTCTTTTATTAGCCTTACTTTTCTGATTTTGGTTATATAGGATGACAGCATGGACCCCTTGAAAGGTACCATCCAATTGGTCCACTAATAATTGGTTGTCTCATCACTTAGCCTCTAAAAAATCAACCAATCCATTGATTTTTGATGTGCTTCTAGACTAGTGTATGCATGGTCTGGTGGATGAATGGCTATATGTAATGAGAGATAATATCAATTATCTGTGCTTGGGTGGAAATATTCTTAGTCACAACACTCATTGTCATCTCTTGGAACAGGCAATAATTTACATACAGGTAATCTTAGTTCTTATAATTCGTTTACATTCCCAGATAGTCCTCAGAAATGGCATTGGAACAGAGGCAATAGCCACAAAGATAGCAATTTCATGACTTTCTTGACATGTTCATAGGGTAGATTGGCCATCTGGCCTATGTCTTAGAAGCTGAGAGTCCTACTGGGATGAGAACTATGTCAGGAGCATCACTCTGTTGTCCAAACTTCTAAGATAAAAGTGGTTTTAAATGGCTCTCCTAAATCCACAGGCTTATGTTGATATTTGTATTCAAAGCTGATGTAGAAGTGGCTAAGTTAATGGCTCACTCTTTATGGTTTAGTATATAGTGTTGTCCAAAAGTGCCCCCTGTAGTGAGCATCTGAATGTTGCAACCAGGATTACACCAGGGATTAATATGGACAGGTAAAATGAGCACACAATAATGCAGAACTGTTAAAGACAGAATACATTAAAGTAAATCTAGTAATTCAGACAATATATACTGTTTCAATAAGTAAATTTTCTTCAGCCTCTCTGTAGTATCAATTAGTACTTTCAGCGTTGAAGATCCACATGATAGTGATAATACTCTAGTGCCAACAAATTCATATAATCTCCATATACTGTTGCTGATTAGCTATATTTTGGTGACTTATAGTCCCCTATTCCATTGCATTCCCTTATATGCTCTTCATTATATGAAGCATACTCAGTTCATTAATCTTCTTCATGGCGCCTGAACCAAATAGTTTGATCCTAATTTACTTTGTTAATAGGCTTTTGACTCCGCCTTGAAGGCTTAATGTGCAATAGATTGTAAGTCATTAATTGATTAAACAGGTATGGCTTCCTTAGTTACAAGACAGATGCCAATTGATAGAATTAATTACGTCAGATTAAACCAAATAACACTAAGCAAATATAAATAGATAGGAACGGTATTAGAGAGGGACTTAATGGCGCAGGGGCGATGGTAAACAAATTAAAAGGCAGCTATATTAGTAGAACGTCTGATGGCAGATCAGCATAATGAATCTATCAAAAGGCACAGATGGTTCATCAGTGAGATTTGTGTGATATTAGGTTTTGACTAAGATAAGGTTGGCAAAATGTCTGACGGCGAATTATTATCCAATCTACCAAAAGATGCAGGTGGTGCAACAGCGAGTCACATAAGGGTATGCTTAAGGTAAATCTTGTATCGTTGGTCAACACCATGTATCATTGTATGTACAATTCCGTCATATGAAATAGGTTAAAGTTTCCCATATGCCATTGCGCTCCCATGAGATGCCTTTCTTTTACACTAAAAACTAGATAAAACAATAATTCTTTATACTTATGTCAAAGATCAATCATGTCTCTCTATAACTCACACTTCAAATGCCATCATAAAATTGGTATTTTTTAGAACTTTATCAGAGTATAAATTTTATGGAGCAACTCATAGGTACTTAGCTTAAAACTTATATCAAAACTACTAAGGTTGATGAGTTGATGCCAGTGCGTAGACTATTTAGTAAATGCTATTGAAACTAAATAATTAAAGTTTTCCCGTCTTTATAAAGTGTTTCTGGAAGAAATAAAGAAACCATAATAACAGCTTAAGAAAAGATCCCATTTAGTTTGAAAACTTGCGACAAAATCCAGTGTAATATATAAGTGTGCCTTGCTAAGGTATTATATATGAATAACATAATATTCATCTTTTCACTATTATCTTTGTTTTTTAATTTCACCTCTATAAATAACCTTCATTTTTCTCTTTTTATTACATCCTTTACTGTTTCTTGAAGATCGTTGCCAAGCCATCATGTTTCTTTGAAACTAGGGCAACTTTTAAAGCTAAATTAATATAAATATAGATAATCCTTAGTAGCCTCTAGTCAATTTTAGCAAAGAAAAAGTGTCATATCCAATTTTTATTAACTTATAAATGTGAAAACCACTAGTTTTATAATGAGTATAAAATGCAAGTAAAGCCATTTCTACCACTAATGCCTCATCTACTTGTTAATTGGGATAATTTTATGACTCTTGTTTTGACTTCAGCACTGGGATTTATAAAAGATATAAATTTTTTTCTGAAAGATGAAAAGTGTCACTTTCCTTATTTCAACAAAATTATGGTTGTCACAACGTGTCAAAACTTCTAGAGAAGGAGTTTTAAGGTAGACTGTTTTCTTGAAGCTTTCCAGATGGAACTGAAAAATTTGGTGACACTAAGTAATCCCAAAGTTCCATTAAGTTAAAGTTTGAGAGATCTTTTGAGGTTTAAACTTGTCATGTTACAAAAAAATGGGAGGAAGATAGTGGCTTTTGAGCTTTGGTATGAAATAGTATAGAAAAAGAGAAAGTTGAAATAAATTATTGCTATCTGTCCATCAAATATGAAATTGATGTAGCTAGATTAAATTACTTTGGTGACACAGAACCTTGCGATATCTCAGGGCCTCCTGCAGATTAACATAAACTACTTTTTCTTGGTTTAAAATTATAAGGATCTTTAAATTATTGGTAAATAAGTTTACCTAGGTTGTGACTCTTTATCTTATCCATAGAATATATTCATAAGTACCTTGTTTGGGTATTCTTTATTTTTATGTAATAAGATCTTTATTCTAAAAGTATTACTTTGTAGAAAATTCTAGTATATTTTCATTTTCTGACTTTAATCTTAAAGAAAACGGTCTTGGGATCAAAATGAAATGTAGAACTGATAGAATTCAAAACTCTGCATTAAAGCGTGGATGCTCCTGGGACTATGAGTCATAATTAACTCACCACTATACCATTATGTATAATTGTTTACCTTGTAAACACCAATTTGTAATTACTTTTACAAATTGGTGTTTACAAGGTAAAATCAATATACATACACATGAGTTTTTAATTGGTTTCAGATTCCTGTTTTCTTAGATGGTCCCAATATTTAAGGGGATTCATCAATGTTTATTCCAATTACACCCAAGCTCCAAGGATCTTGAGGCGAGGGAAAGAAGAGATGGTGTGTTGATTTAGAGAGGGAGGTTTTCACGCCAGTGCCATGATGCAGTGAGGACTGATCTGAGAATGGGGTGCCCCTTAATGAAAAACTTTAGGCCCATCTCAAAATGTACCCAAATGTTGTGATCATGCGTGGCAAGGCTAAAATAAAGAGCCAAGGGCTGCATGTAGGAAAAAGTTGTGTATTGTACAGATAGATGTGTCATTGGCAAGAACCTAGAGAGCAGTGGAAGCCATGTAGGGGGTACTTAAACTTCAAGTCTTGAAGTATGTTTTATTTTAAGGCTAGGCCTAGAGGACTGTGTGGACCTCAAGCAAGAATGGAGAGATACTTGTCCAGGTGAAGAATGCAACAGATGGAATGTCTGCTATAATAGCCTAGACTTGTGAATCTTGGCATGACCAAACTAAAGCATAAACAAAATAAGAACCAAGTAGATTATTATTGGTTAAGTGGATAGCAAAAGGTGGCCCAAAAGCTATTATAAAATTAAAAGTGGGATTATTTTATTTTCAATGTTAATTACCAAACGTCAGGGAAATTTAATGCAAAATGATGAGACCATTCCTAATTTTTTAAATTTTTGACTGTGAACCAAGAAAGTAATAAAATCTATTAATTTAACAATCTTTATCAATAATTAAATGAAAGATATAACACTGTGAATTAAAGGAAACCTCGTTAAACTTAGGAGAAAGTTCTCTTTTAGTCACATTAAAATGAAATTTCCACAATTGGCGTTGGCCTGATTATGACATCATCTTACATGAGATATGTCTGCAGCAGGAAGCAACGGAGGCGATGATTAGGGGAGCAACATGAACTCTGGTCAAAAGTGCAACATGAACATGAAAAGACATAGGCACTCTGGGCTATAGCATGGGCGCAGTGGACACAGAGGACATTGGCGTGGCTCCCCTCCACAAAATGGCAGGCGTGCATGGCACTAGGGCTCACCACAGCAAGTTATTTAAATGGGATCACTTGACAGGCTTAATGGGTCTAATTTAGTGAACATTTTGGAAGCACAACTGACACAAGTGAAGTGAACTCTGTTGGGGAACGGCGTTTATGGGTGATGTGCTACATCAGAAGGCAGGTCTTAAGGAGGGAGCACAAATGAACGCCTCAGAGGCGTGATGGACTTGTGATGGGAACTTTAGCGGAGTAGAGAAATGTGAAATATTTAAATAATGTAATTTACTAACATCTACTATAACAGCTTAGACTTTCAAAGTTTGGCATACCCAAATTAGAACATAATAAAGGTACAAACTGAGAAGGTATTGTTATCAGATAAATTATCTATGAAATGCGGCCCAAAACTATCTTAGAATATTAATATGGGGCTCACTTAAAAATCTTGGTAAGGATTAAGTATCAAACATCGGATAATACTATGAAAATGGTGGGCGCCCTCCTAAGGGTCAGCAAAATTTCAACTGCGATTATCAGAATAAGAAAATTTATTATCTTTTATACTATTAATTCCCAACTGAAAAGTCTGACATTGTGCAACAAAGAAAATTAGCTTGAGATCTAGAGTTTATTGCCTTTTGAGTCGCGTAAAAATGCAAAACCAACAATTGATGTTGGTCTAGTCATGACAAAGAAGTGATAAAGGTGGAATTCAATGGGCTTGTTGCATTGAGGGCAAAACCTAAGTTAAAGTTTTACCAGTTTAGTCATCTGTCCTGTATGAGCAGTGAAGGACCTGCCACAAGGTCTTATACACTTTGTTCAAATATGACATGTTGATAGACATTCTTATAAATCTAGATAAGATCTGTCTTTGGTGAGGGGAAGAGTTCAAAAAAAAGCTTGGGAGAATTGGAGGTATACCAGTGAGTTTATCAGGTTATGACGATCTTCAAAATGTAAGTTAGTTCATAGCAATGGGGGAGGTGAGGCCAGGGCCATCCCTTCTTTATAGAAATGCGTATTAGACTCATTCTTTACTCTAATGAGAGCCCAAAAAGGCTAGTTCCAATAGGTACTTGGTGTGGATTTCAGATGATGCCAGGTTGATTTGTGAGCAACTTTAAAGGAGATCAGCGATGCTCTAGGAAGTCCCAAAGATACAGACTCTTCTTGGTGTAGGGAAGGTACCCTTGGGACATTGTCAACATGTTATAGCAAGCAAATTGGAAGTAGGGACTTGAGGTATATAATAGTGACCTGGGTTTGACTACCCAGAAGTTCAGGTACCCTTTGCAACTTGAATGGGCATTGGTGGTCAGTCAAGTAGGTGCTGATTTAAGTACCATATGCAACATCAATAATGGATGTTGAGCCTTTTGTAATAGGTGTTTGTGAAGGGGCAGACGTGGTAGAGAAACTAAACCTAGGACAGGAGTAACACATCAGACATTGGACCCATCCCTAAGTGTTATGCTCTATTTTTTCAACTGAATATCATAGAGTTTACTGCCTTGAGGATCAAGTCCTCATTATTCTTTGTTGAAACCCCCTGGTAGGTTGTGAGGGTCTTAGTTGGTGGAAGGTGATTGTTGAGATTTTGGGATTTGCTTCAGAGGGCTGGTTCTTCTTTAGATGCGGAATGGAGCTTTGTGCGTCTATTGTGTGAGGACAATAGACAGGATGGTGATTATAATTTAAAATATAGCTTCTTGGTAGCACTTAAATTGTATACCCTGTAACTTACTTGGAAAATGGCACGCCGCCCTGATCCTACTGATACCAAGTAAATACTGACTAATACAAAATAAAATACTAACGCAAAAAAGTTTATAAGTTATGTTATAGACTAATCCAGTAGTTGAATGTTCTTTATTATTTTCAACTTAAGGATTATTTATAGGGTTCAATGTTCACCACATCTTACCCATTACATCTCATTTTTAGTGGCACTTGACCACATAAAAAGTTTGTAAGAACGTTTACAAATACTTTGACTAAGGGCATCATGCTCAGCCTCAGGGTCAGACTAAACACCGTCATCATTCTTGAGATGACGCTTGGGACACATCTTCAAAATAGCTAAACCAATTCACTCTCACATGTAATTGGCAGCACATACCAAGGAGATTCATATCATTAATTAGTAATTAATTTGAGCAAAAACTCGACTGACATTAAAAAATAATTTTGACATAGACCAACAAAGCCCACGTGCCTGAGTCATCAAGTCAAAACTTAATCCAAGTCCGACCTAACCATTAAAGCCCTTAAGCCCATGTCATCATAGTCAAATATTATTAAGTGAAATTGCTAGGCCGCAAATCCCAAGTTCAGATATACTTAGGATACACCTGATCCATAATTGCTGATATCTGATATGATCAAATATCGGATGATTAGGTCCATTCGTTTACTCAACAGTGATGCAAGTTGGTTTAAGACCAAAGGCTATGACGCAGTTGGTAAATTTTTCATTGTAATTATTTTTGGACATATTGTATTGTAGCATGGCCAGTAGGGGATCCAGGGTTATGTTGTACAGAATTGGATAATAATTCCCTATAGCGGAGACATTGCTCAGTATTTACTGCCAGTGTGAAGTTTTTTGTAGCCAACACTATGTTATGAAGCTGTTAATAGAGCGTCTTAGCCAGCGCTTGGCTGTTAGTGGATATGGAAGCGGTCTATAAAGCGTAAATATACTTCTAGGACTCAGATTTATAGCCTTATAAATGACTATAAAAGCCACAAAGCCATTAGCCCTAAAAGTGAGTTTGTGGTCAAAGTCAAATGTAGTTCATTGTAGTTATCACACAATGAAACCCCCATAATGAAACCATGTTGAAAGGGGTTAGGATGGGAAAAACCCATTAGGTAATGCAGCTGGCCAGGAACTTTGTGAAAAGCAAATGTTCTGTAACTATTTAGTGCAATTAGTCTCCAGTTTCATTTTCTTGAAGTCCAACTTTTATGTATCAGATAATAATTGTGCCTTTAAAATTATGCAGCATCTTTCCATTGCCATGATGGGTGCAAAGAAATCTCAGAAGGCTCTTACTATCACTCCCAGGTCAATATTATTCACCTTGAGGTTATGCCATCAGGGATCAAGGCTTTGATAAAGTGACTCTAAAAAAATTTTATGACTTCTTAGTTGTAAACTGGTACAAGGAGAGCATTGTCAGCCCTTGGGTCAGTAGTTGTTTCTAGTGCTCAGACGAGGAAGTCCTTTATATCATATGTCTCCACCAAGCTAGCTTAAAATAGATAGGAGTAGAGGCAGTGAAGCTCTTAAGTGATAGCATCATTTTCCATTGTGGCGGTGATTATAATCTTGAAGGCTGAATTATTGTGAGCATTTTACTGGAATTTTGATTTGAAAATAAAAAGTACATTTGGCGTTCCCAAAGTGCATATATTGCCACTTTTATAATTTTCACATTCAATACTCTGCTATTGTGCCAGTTAAACTGTATGAATTCTGCTGAACCTTGCTTTTTTGCATTCACTGGCTATCATTCACTATAGGTCCGCGACTACAACTTCACAACTCAGTGTAGCTGACAGCTTCACTCTCAGTTGATTAACTACATCATTAGCTAGATCTGTCACCTTGAACCCATATAGCCATCTCAAGCTGAGTGGCACAGCATACCTATCTAGAATCCTCAACCTGGGCATCCCAGAATCAGTTTAATCAATCACATTCCATCAGGGGTAATCTCCCTTAGTCCCTCATCACTAACTAGCCAAGAAGTCCACGCATGTTTCCTTATAGCTCCAAGTTTGAGTGGTAGCGCCGACCACTCTCTAGATGCTTCATTTGGCATCTATACCTTGAGGACCTTTTAACCCAATTTTAAATATCAAGTGTCACTACAACTCTTAAAACACAGATAAAAGTAGGTAAATGAAGGTATTTTATTAGGAATAAGCTGTGTGGGTTTTTAGGGTAGTTTGGCTCTTTCCTAACACCGTATTAATGGTGACAATTATTGCACCCCATGAATTTTAACCTTTCTGGTCTGACTTGTGAACATAGCGGGTTCAACGCCTTAGTCAGCCCCAGTAGGTTAACCTTTACAGGCTAGCAGCCATCCATTCAGCTCATGAATCATTTACCAGTTACAAGATGCTGCATTTTCTTGGAAACCTACAATCTACCATCCAAATAAGTTTTATAACGCTTTGGTGGCTCCAGTAAACGTCTAATAACAATTTATTCTAAAAATAAAAGTACTAATGATTATCCTTGCCATTATACACCAGTAACTAAATTAATATATAATACTAAAAACTAATGATTCTCTTTAACATTAATCTTTGGAAATTTATAAATTATCAAAAGCTCATCAGTTATTTGGACTGATAATATGGAAATAGTTAGACATCAAAAATAGCTCAGAACTGGAAATACGACTAAATTTACTAAATCTAATTAGATTAGCTGGCATTTTGCTTCAACTAATTTACCAATACTGGATTCATATGAATAATTGTAATTGAGACCCTTTGAAATATAGAAAATTGGCAGCTGTGCCTTATTTAAAAATCGCAATAGTTGGAATCAAAAGAACCATAGTCTGTTTAAAGTTTCAACAGAATAGTAGAAGATGATGTGAAGTTTGCCGCCCTACTTCCTAAATGGTGAGCTATAAGTGAAGGCCTCTTATACATCTTCCCAATCTTACAACGAATGATGTGGTGGAGAAGTCTGGAAGTTTTCTTGAGGTGCATGACCCTGGCTTCAGCCCATTTGACTCTGGCTTAGCCGTGATCATCTAGGCTATAGCTCAGTTTTAGGATATGTGTGTGATACCCGCCTTGTTTTGCCGCCCAATTGGCATGATGAGTGATCAAGTGAGGTAGAAAGGAGATGGTGTCCTGGATGGTCGTTGTCAACTTGTCCTTTGTAAAAAGGTTGTTAAGAAGTGCTGAGACATCTTCATATAAAACTTAACAATGGTCTGAGCATGGTGATTAGGACTACAATGAGTTATCTATGATTTAAATTGTTGTCATGGGTAACAGGATAGTGACATGACCAACAAACAAGTGATTAATAAGTGATAATTCAATCCACAATGTTTTCTGAAGGCTAAACTTTCATACTGAGTATTGGTCATACAACTGAGGCAGAAGCAGAGGGGGCAGTGCATCAGTGAAGCAGTTGAAACAAATAAATTCCTAGAGCTAAATGTAACTGGGGTGACTCTTGTTGCAAAGGGGTATGTTTCTTAATTGTGACTGATAATAGTATTGAAGTCCTCTATAAATATGATTACATGAGAGAATGAATAGTTAGAGCTTTTTAGGAGCCGTTTCTGTGGTTTGAAATGCTTTAGGAAGGTAGATACTGCGTTTAAGAATGAGATGTCTGGGGTAGTGATTTTGACCAGCTAAAGAGGGCCACCTAGATGTTGTAAAAAGGAATGTGTTTTAACCAGGGTATTGATACAATATGTTGACACGGTTTTTCCAGAAGGCTTGCAACATACTGTCCATTCTATGCGCACAGTCTGGGGATAGGAGGATTTGAGGCTCCAGCACAGCAGTGATGTTAGTTTGCGCTAACTTAAAGTTACAGAGTAGACGAGCTCTCTACTTATAGTCCCGCAACCCATTCACATTGATATGTTGTAGGGCCAGGGTGCTAACGTGGGGACTCATGGTTGTTTCCCCCACGACCTGAGGGGTTATCAGCGCTTAGGACTGCAGATACAAGGTGAGTAGTTATGAGTCCTTTATCTTTACTTTTTGCGGCGAATCATGAAAATCTCATAGTGTGTGGGGGCTTTAGGTTATGGGGCCAAGTATCCAGTGAGCCAGTCTAGGATGCTGCCACAATATGATTCATGGGATGTCTAAGGGTCTTAACGGCCTCCTCTGCAGGTCCCATTTGATGTTGTATAATACTTGCCAACCTCCTCCAACACTGTGAATGGGCTTTGAGTAGTTTGCTGTGTAGGAGATTGGAGTTCAGCGATGTATTTCATCTATATTGTGATTCTAATTGCAGATTGCTTTCATCAGTTTGAGAAAAGTTTAAGTCCAAAGTTTTGCATGTATCAACGTTATTGTCTGAAACTTTTCTGCACCATGGGAACATAGTTGGGTTGTCTGATATCGGGATTATAGGGGGGATGGCTTGCACTTGCCTGTGAGGGTATAGGTGTCACTAATCAAAAGTGTGTCCCCCCACAGGATGAGGTGCCTGGCATAAAGGTAGGTCATATCTATGTGACGGTCAAGGCTATGCCTGACCACCACCTAGCCTTAGTATCCCTAAGAGAGTACTAAGGTAAACAGAAGGCTATGAGGGTCTCAACTCTTGAAATTGATTGAAAAGTTCAAATTTAAATTTTAGTTGCATAAGCAAAATTACGCCAAAAATGTGAATATTGACCCTCAAAACAAAAGGTTTGGGAATAAATCAAAGGTCAATACAATTAATTTAAAATAAATCTAATTTAAGAAAGTTTTAAAAACGTCCCAAATCCCGTCAAATGGTCTAGAATAGTCTCAACTAAATTAAAAGGTATGAAATTCTTGATACTGGGTCCCCAAGGATAAGCTATCCATGGGCTCCGCGGGATCTTTCCAAAGAAATATTCACATGTTCCCCTTTATTTAAGTATATAAACCAGCAAGTGAAGGTGCTTAGAAAATCTTAATCTTTTATAATCACCTAATAGGTATTTAAGAATCCAAAATGTTAAGATTTTGTGAATCATCTTCTTTAAAGGTTTGGAAATATGGCGTCATGGACGTTAGTAAGGACACCCCAGAGAAAAACCAGTGTAGCACTAATGTGCTGCCGCTCCTTAGGGACAAATTCCAGATATTTCTATTCATTGTAGGAATCTCTTTGACAGTGCTTTACATCCTAATATGAGTGAGTAGCCAACGGACGCATTATTTCATTTTTGGTGCACTATTTTGTTTGAGGGCAATGACTTTATACCAGTTAACAAATTAACAGAGCAATCATTAGAATGTGTTGCTTATACAATCTATAGTTGGGTTTTCAGCTTTAACTTCTTATTGAAGGGCTTCAGAGTACTGGCTCTGTACATTATCCACTGGGTTGGTTGCATTATTTCCGCCGCATCCATATGGAGCACCTTTGGCTTGCTTTGGGCCATATAGTGGTGGTTAAGAGAACCTGCTTGTGAATGGTGCATCTACTATAAAGCGCCAAGGGCGTTTCACATGATAAATGGGGCCATGCTATGTCAGGATCTATGAAAAAGATATCAGGGCATGCCTAATGAAAGTAACGCAGGGATGTGCTCATTATTGCGGGCCAACAGGGGGAGGGGATGAACAATGCTGTGGCAACGTGGGCCTACGAGTAGGGACGTAGTAGTAGGGACACTATATTTTACTGATAGCGCTGAAGCAAACTCCATTTCCCCGTGATGTAGTGACACTAAGGGATTTGGATTCAAAATGGTCAGAAAGCTTAAAAGGTCATCTAAGAGATTTTCTCAGGGTGGAGTGGGTGTGAGATATGTGAAGAGGTACTCTCAAGATGTTGCTTTTATGGGAGGCAGCTTGGTCTTTAGTGCAGCGTTGGTGAACCAGCATTGACTTAGTGTTCATCAACCAATTCTTGAAATGGTATTGATAAGTATTCTTCACCAATTTCTTTGTGTAATAGAAGTAACTTTCTGAGTAAAACTCAATGGTAATATTTCCATATTACATGCAAACCATATGGGTGAGGGTCAATTGGAGGAGATTTTTTTGTGCTCTTATTTATGCCCATTTTTTTCAATAATTAAAGCTTCACGAAGGTCAGCTTTAGTAGGGTAAATTCCAGGGGTTTTTACCAAGCCCCAGTGACCTCTTTGGTGCATTTGTGTTTGGTTTGAGCCACAATCACAGGAGCAACCTGAGGGTTAGCCTTGTATAGTCTGATAGGTTCCTCTTGGGTTGTTATGCTCTTGAAGTTTATGGCTCATTTTAACGCTGGTGGGCGAGTGAAGTCTTCTATGGGTTGTTGTACCCCGATTATATTAGTAAGAAAGTTTCATATAATTTGGAGGAGTGCACTGGTTCATCACCTTTCCAAGTCATTATTAACAACTTAACTCAAGTGTTAGGTGCAATATCATGGTCTGCATTTGCCAATTAATTGGGTTTCAGTCAATTTTGGCTTGTGGCAAGAATTAATCAGCTTTTCAAAACTCATTCTCAGATTGAGATTCATTGGAAGAGAATGGTAATGGTGCAAAGCACTAAAATATGAACCAATTTGGTCCTCATTGGTTGAGGTCATCTGACTCACTCTGATGGGTTTTAGTCTAAAGTGGAACGCATTTGCTCCATAGTGTACAAGGGTTTGGAAGGCAGAGGCTGGACTCCATCCTGCGCCTGATGGGTTGGGAGCTCAGCTCCAACTGTATGTATATAGTCATAGTATACCAACTCATTGGCATTTGGTGGAGGCATGGATGTGGTAGTTTTCTCCCATACAAACTGAAGCTGTATGATCGTCTTGGGTGGACATACCTCTAGTCTTAGGGATACCATCAGGTTAAGGGTGCAGCAGGAGCTGAGCAATGGGGTGAGGGTCATATAGGTGCAATCTTTTGGGATGACAATTGTAGAAGCGACCTCTATGGTGGTGGCTTCTTTTGCAGATGCCACTTAAGAGTTGGTGACCTTAGTTAACAATGACATGGGCAACTTAGGATAATTTCTGTGATTTTGCTGGCTCATTTGGATAAATAATCCAGTTTTTTTGCTAGAGTTGCCACTATATTTGCTAATAGTTTTTATATATATATATCAGTGAAGATAAACTTCAAGATTGATTTGATAGCTAAAAGTATTATTTATCAGAAAGATGGAGTTGAGTTAGAGATTACTATTGACATAGTTTAAAAAGCATTTCTTATCTAACCCTTGTTGTTATGTGAAAAAAGCTCAATAATTGAGGAAACCATACCGCTAAAGGACAAAATTGTAACAAGTTAGTGTCTTTTACAAGTACCTCTATATATGGTAAAACACGGTATTGGATGGTGAAATTACTAAAAATCTTTTAAGTGGTTCCGCATTCAGAAAGTCAATTTATAATTGGATGATAAATTCTTCATCCATCTTCAGTTGGTAATGATTTTAGCCTGGGTGAGATTAAAAATTTTCTTAACTTAAATGCGTAATCTATATTGCCTTGATTGATTGTTTTGACTCTCTCATTCCTAAATTAAAAACCAAACTCCTTATAATCTCAAAATAAGTTTGTAAGATTAATTTTTGTGTGGTCCTGGAAAGGGTAAACTATAATTTATTTTTTATTATAAATTATTACGCGTTTAAGGTTTTTTTGACATCTCACGAATTTAAAACTCTAGGAGAAAGTCCTGAATGAGATCCATTCAATCACGCACTTTTTTTTACTATCCCTACTGGTTTCATTAGGCTGGGTTTACGTTTCTCTAAACTAAGACCAGAGGCTGGATCACAACTAAAGAACTGCTTAAAAACATTATCCTCATATGTTTATGTTTATCCACAGGCCATATTGGGCTTGGCGCCCCTCTTCTCACCTTGACCTGTTTAGACAGATTCCCCTCCTAATGCCTAAGAGTGGTTCTTGGGTCAACGCTTACCTGTAAGCTTTAAGTATAAAAATTCCCCTTCTATATTAGGTCAGTAATATTATGATGAAAAAAAGGTGACTTGAATTTTAATTTGTTAATAAACTATAAGAGTTAATTATACCATTTACAAACTATAAAATCTTTTATAAAGTTCATATAGATTTTTAAGTCCTGCACTAAAGAAATGACCTGAACAACATAAAGTTTCTTGACCTAAATCCCCTTATATTTGGATTAATTGTTTATCCACACCTTAAGAGAAGCTTGAGCTTTTTGATATTTAGATTGATTTTAGTAATAATGGGGCTTAACCCAAGTGGGAGAGCGTCCACGCGTTCTATTTGTGGGTAAAATAAACCAATGAATAAACTAAAAATATGGCGCCAAGGCGTTGACCCTAAGCAGTCCAATCATAAGGAGAAGGGGATTTAGGAGACTTTTATCTGGTGCTGGTCACTTCAGGTAGTTGGTGAAGGAAAACAAAATTGGGGTTGGATAATCAGCATAATAATGTTGATATAGAAAAGATATTATCATCTACATTAATGATGCACAAACTGTGTATCACCTCAAAATACTGAGCTAGCTAATGCTCAACAAGAGCAAGAAGATCAGGCACATAAGTAAAAGACTTGAGCATTGGCAGGTCTATGGGTAATTTGGATAAAAGAGGGAAAGATTTCCATGTCAATGCATGCACAACCTGAAGCAAACATGTGATTAATACTATCAGATTTACCCTCTTCAGGGAAGTCACTAAGAAAACAAAAAGTAATACCCTTATAAAGTGGCTCTGTAGCCACATGGTGGGCGTTCCACAAAAGGGTGACGGTAGGGGCCTCTGCCACGTCAACTGTAAGCTTGTGGTGAGTTATACATATAGAAAAGTCCTTTTAATGGCATAATTGATGTTGGTGAGTTGATCAGGGGTTTTACAAAAAGCTCAGGCCAATCAAAATTAAAGTTAATTACTTAAGCCTAATCATAATCTATATACCAATTAGGAGATTTTAGAGGCTTATAAATTGGCCAAAGCTTGGTCAGCAATGGGATTGGGTTGGGTGGTGCGTGAGCAGATTGTTTACACACAATTGACCACAACTTAACAAGTGGCTCATGAGCTGCAATCAGCTCAGGAATAGTTTGAGAAGTCAAACTTTGATTGTGCGCCACAGTTTATGCTGCTCCCACAGCAGATGAGATTGGGGGAGAGAGGATTGAGATCCTTTAGAATGATTACAGGGAAGCAGCAGAGTGAGGAACAGCAGAAGAAGGTTGGTCAGAGGGTGCAGTAATTTAAAAGCACTTACATCTTGAGTAGTCAAATCAAAATACAAGGGTAGATGGTGCAGCCATTTTCGATGCAAACCTAAAAAGTATGGTTGGAGAAGAGAAAATGACCATATGTGGGGAATCATGAGGTGGGTGTCATGGTGGAAGTGGCAAATCATTGTGAAAGTGTGAGGTTTTTTGAGATGACTGGCCCATTTGGGACTACTTACTTCAGGATGAGGTCAGAGCAATATGCAGCCTGCCCCTCCATAAGCCCATGGCAGAGGCGTTTGGGGGAGAGGTGGGAAGGCAACCTGGCAAACTGAACCACCAGAGTGGCATCAGCTGGGAGCTGCATACAGATGGTTTGGATTAAGGTTATTTTTGTAAAAAAAACTCAGTTGACATGCCAGCATGGAGTGGACTATACATGAGTGGAAAATTTAAAGTACTTTTAAAATGGAGGAACTCAATAAATCTGGCAGTTCATACACTGCCTGTGCCATCTCAATGATGGCTGCACTTGTTTATGGAAAGAGGTTGCTATATTTGACCTTAAGGCCATAACGCAGATTTCTCATAGGGAGCACCAAGGGTCTGCAAAGCACTTCTTGGGAGCACGCAAGATGGTGGGCTAAGTCCCAAGGTGGGACAAAGTGACCAGAAGTATATGGGCTAGTTGAGCTGTAAAGTTCTGAAGATAGCTCGCTTGATAATTAAAATACTGAATGCTAAATTGGGAAATAGTTCAGCCAATTAATCTTCTTTCTTGCCTGTGGCTTATGGTATTCTGACCGTTCAGAAACTCACTAGGCTTATAAAAAAAGCCCCAACTCTTCTAGTCAATTTAGGGCTTAATATCTTCTTCATAATTTGGAACAACTTCTGAGGCAGGGATAGATACAAGCTGGTGGTTTGATACTTCCAGCTTGTTGGCACTCTCAAAAAAAGGATTCTGAACAAAATCAGGAAAGGGATAAAATAAAGTATCTTCTATTATGTGATATTTATTTAATAATTAGTCATCAGGCTAGGCGCCAGTATTTATACCTCTAGGACATCTCCTAGCCACAATTGAGCACAAAATTTCAACAGATACTTTACCACCTCAATTCAACCTTTGAACTGATATGACTGAGAGCTATTGCTAGGTTTATTGGTGGCATAATATTAGTAAAATTGGGAAGATTTTAGGGACAAAAATAGCAATAAAAACATGTAAAATTGTCCTATGATCTTCTTGATTTGAGTATTGTCATAATGCTGACAAAACACATCTTCTGTGAAATTTATGCATTGATTGAAGTAATGATGTACCCCTAATTGGGATGTCAGCAGGCCTCTCTCTCAATACACTAAAAACTCCCTTTCTGGGCGGTCCATGTGCAAGAGCTATCATGCTAATTATGCAGATCAACATACAATTTTTGCCCTAGGATGGGAAATTGATTATGTTATAATGTCTTTCAGTCCATTCGACTTTTAGACGTTTTCTTTGGGTTGATTCCAAAAGATCTCTTATGTGAAGTGTTGCATATTGTTTAAATGTTTGGGTCTAATTGCCAAGTTTTGATGTAGTGATAATCAGCCATAATGCACGAGTGGATTCAGCCTGAGCTTTTTGATATAATAGTTTATTGAATTGACGTTGGGGATAATTGGACTGAGCCAAGTGACTATGATAGGCTTGAGTTGAGAGTTAGAGTATTGGGAGGATAATTGGGCTAATCTGTTAGCTGTCAAAAGGTTTATTTTCAGGTCAACCACCAGAATCTGACAATAGCCAACCTGAGGCAGTTTTGCCAGGTGCCAAAAGACGCCAGGACGCGACACATCACCACCCCATGTGGTGGAGGCAGACGTCAAATGCTTTGACATAGGTGCAACATTGCACATGGTAGCAGAGGTTGACTTAATGTAAATAAAATATAAAATTTAAATCAAAATAAATAAATGACTTTAAAAAGAAAAAGTCTTAATATTTAGATTGCTTTAATACAATACTATAATTTATTTAAAGGGAGACCAAGAATGGCTAAAAATTTTCTATGATTTGTTAAAAAAATTATTATCCTGTATTTGTCTATTTTGACTAAAAATCTCACTCTTACTTCCCTCTTTCATTAATTCAGCCTTAGATAACCTCATGTGTTTGTACTCTTTAGCATAAATAATTTTTAATTTCCTGGTTATAAACCTATGCTCAACAGCTTTTTGTTTGTTGTAATAGATTGGTCAAGTTAAATCTGCTTAGAAAATGGCGAATAAATAAGTTATTTTCATATAGATTACTGTATTTTTGATATAAACATATAATGGAAAAAAGAAAAAATCTATTTAAGTTTAATCAACTTTTTATATATAAATTTCTGAGCTGTTTGATTCTTAGGTGGGTAACTTCTATGATGAAAAGTGTGCAGAAGTCATAGAGAGCTGACCCACACTACATTGCACCAGTAAAGAAGAGCTCTGATGGCCAGCTAAGTGTGACGCAGCCTTTGATGCATGAGATCATCCTCTTTTATAAACAGTTATAATCCACGCTTATCCTACTTTCAAATTGTTATTGCCACCAAAGCTATAAAGCTTGTCATAGCTGTGGGCTTGTTGCAGGAATGGTAAAATGTATTATTTACCAAATCTCTTTCCTCATAGATATGACGCCTTTTATTTAGTTTATGATACAAAATTAAGGAAATGTGCTCCTCCTATGTTGATAGCTTTACAGTATTGGTTTCATAAGGAAATGTGGTTTAAATTTCTGTTCAGATTATGCGCTAAACTTAGAACCTGTTGGGATTTTAGTATGTCCACATAATCCATCTTAATCAATTTTAACACCATCTGCTTTATCCACAGGGAGATTCACCTTAGTGGACGTGAGTTTATATAAGAGATAATAACTATTCTTGGTTGTTATCCTAATAGAATATTAAATAGTCTACCAGGAGTTGATTCCGCTGGATTACTATGTTTTGTCAGAGATGATCGCAGACAACTAATACATGATCTAATTATTGATAATACAATTATATTTCTAGGATTCAATTAGAGTTTTAGCCAATCAAATGAAGGATTTATTATTATTTGCTGGTCGTTGATGATCCTTCTGGTAGCAACCTACAAGTTAACCTATTTATGTAGAATGGCCTTCTGTTAATGGCAAAAGGGTCCCAATGCCTAATCAGTTTGCTAGCCTAGTAAGGGTAATACGCTGGGGTTGAGCAAAGGCATTAGGACACTTTTTTGATTTTCCAGAAAAAGCCACATTTCTATCAGCTGTGAGATCTGACTAGACAGATGAAGAAGATCATAGTTGGGTTCAACTTCAGAGGATTAATCCTTTGGTGATGGCTGCCATTTTCAAATGGGGTGCCAATAGAGTTGGGCGCCAGATTCCCCTATAAATTCCTTTGTTTTTCTATTAATTAAAACTGGCTTAAAGACTTAAAGACTTAGAAAACTTAAAAATTTAGTATAATTTAGACTGTCGTACAATTAATATACTTTTACTATTTGGAATAGAGTTAAAAAATTAGATATCATTTGTATATATATTTATATCAAGATTTATGTGGGCTACTGCATTAAGGGAGCAAAGTAAAATCTCTTAACCTACTAATAGATTAAGTTTCATTATGAGGAAGATTCAGAGGGAGAAGTAACCTTGCTTTCTAGATAAACTTCAAGGGTTATAAAGAAGAGCGTAGAACCAGTCTAGTTGTGGAGACAATACTCAAGTTGGTTGCATCAAATCTAAACTAGGACAATAACCTTCATAAAATTGTCAACCCAGTCAATATACTATATCAACAATCTATTACAACGCACACATCAGAACCTGTGTTAGAAGACTTGAGAGCTAAAGCAAATAGCCACAACTGTAAAAGTTTACAATTAGTGCTCACTAAAGGTGGTGATTGAGTTTTCAGCCCAGATATATAGAAATTATCAGCATAATATTGTACAAGAATGAGCTTGGGAAGCTATTGATGGAATACCACCAGCTCGCCTTAGCTGAGGTAGCCTCTCCCCAATGCCCAAACCTACGCAAAGCAGTGGCCAAATAGGTAGCTTAATACCAACAAGGGCTGCCCACACTCTACTTCCCCCCAATTTCCCTGAATCTCCCTTCAGCAATATCTCAAAACTATTTATAAATGCCAAAGCCGCTGTCATGCATGTTGCTAAACTAGCAGATTTTAACCCATCTGCTAAAATCACTCACCAGAGTATCTCCGATTTTTCCCAACTCCATGAAGCCCACATTCAAGCTGAACTTCATGTAGTGGAATTTGTTGAGGTGGTCTACTACGCTAATCTTGATGAGGAGGTGGAGAACTCATTCTACACTGCTATCCACCCAAACTAAGCTGATGCCCCAACGCCCTGGCTCTCCACTTTAGTCCATCTCTTCAACCAACATGACATAGTTGTGGTGAACTCATCTGCAAATAAACCGCCTGACCCCCCCTCACCAAAAAGCCATGGTGGGTTAGCAGTTTCTGCTCCCCGCCTGATTTGTTTTTTGTATTCCTGGTCATTCTTTTAATTGGGTTATTTTATCTTATTTTTGAGTTTTGGTACTGTCCATCCCCTGGTTGGTGTATCTTAAAAAATATAAGCTATTGAAAGAATTGGAAACTGGTTCTAAGAATGCGCTGAACTCAGCGATACAAGCTGACCTCACTAATTGGATGAGCAAGTGACAAAGGATGAAAAGAAAATTGGACAAGTCAGAAATATCAATAATGATCTTTATAGAAAGGTTATTTCATTGAAATAGAAGGAGATAAAATTAAATAAAAGTTTAATATTTCAGAAAACTAAATGAGAAGCGGATAGAAAACTCCTCTGCCAGATTCAGGAAGACATATTGCAGATGTTAAAACACTTAGAGGAGCTCAAAAATAACAAGTGTGATTGTGACCAGATGGAGGCAAATGAAGCTGATAATGAGACGCACAAAAATCCAGTTGAGAAAGTACAAACCCAAGAAATATGCCTGGAGCTTTTGCTGAAAAATCAGAGATGACCCCAAAGATACACCTATCATTAGTCAGGTTGCCAAGCAAGAATCTCCTACAACCGTAGCAAAAGAAGAATTTTAGATTACGCCAAAATTACTTAAGTTTCACTGGTATAAGGGACCAGCGTTTTTCCACCTATTTGAAATAATGATGTTCAGATACAGCAATCAACAAAAAGTAGTAACCATGATGAGCTGCTTGGACACTGACTGGCAAAATTCTCGTGTTGCCCCATCTCAACAGGGATGATTGGCCGTACAGCGACACTAAAGAAGCAATAATGACTGAGTTTGGTAGCCCTATGTGGACGGCCAACTATTAATAGGAGTTTATGAGAATCCAGTGTAGAAAAGACAAAACATTAGCAGCTTTCACCAAACAATTTTACCAGGAATCACATATTCTGGCTGGTGCAAATATTCTATCAGATTTCAATGTATGAATAGCAATTCAATCAGCGCTTCAGCCCTACAGAGATTTGCACCGCATTATGGTGGTTCTAGTAAATTAAACTTTCACATTGAAGAGGGCGGAGTATCTCAATATGTTAGGAGCCACGTTTGAGGCACCTGATTGAACTTTCAAAGCCTTCAGCCAGAACTCAGAATACAGTTGAATTCTCTGAGCCTAATAAGGACCCTCAGGATCAGGTCCTAACAGGAAATAAGCCCAAAGGACTGAAATGAGCAGATTAAACTCAAATTGCTAGCACCAGTATGGAGAATTTGGCACTTAGTCGCCCAATGTTGTTATAAGAAGCATAAAGAGCAAGCTACTCTGTTGCAGGCTAAAGAAAAGGAGACTGGTAAAGATTTTAGGAAATGACCAGTAGTAGTATATGGAACAATCTAGCACTGCAATTAAACCTGTTACCCCTGACATATATAAAAATGACCTGAGTATCTATCTATTAGTAGATGAAGACACATCTGATTGGCTCTAACAGTTGGTTAATTTGGACATATATTCAATTGCCCAAGAAAAATAAAAGGTGGATAGACCCTGAAATTGTGAAAAAGTTGCTCATCCATACGCTTGTCAGTTGACAAAAAAGTTTAGAACCACTGAAAGCTTGGAAGAAATATTTAAGATGAGATAATAACAAAACAAACGTTTCACTCCATATTAGCATGATTAAGGAATCCTTTCTTGATTTTTCTGTAAAATTAATTAATACTTTAGATTTGGCAAATAATGCTGAAATTCATTCATTGAACACTTTATTGCAATACTCTGAGTATATATGTAGACATTATAGTCAATCAAGTAAGAGAACAGGCAATAATGAACAATGGAGTGTCATTAATATCAGTTTGACCAAGGTGTTAAAGATAATGAAGATTTCAATAGATCTAGATCACCATAAGGAATATGGAATGGTTGGACCAGATATTAGATATCCCTTGGAGCCTACAGTGTGCTGCCACTTCAGTTCGAATTGCTTGTGGTATCAGCTCCTACCATAGTGTTGGCAAATCAAAATCATGACAGACTCATTAGGACGGAAATCTTGAGAAATATGGTGTCAAGTGTGATTTTGAGGAGAATACCTGACAATTTTGGTCCAACCTTGCCCTCAGTATATCAGCAGAGATGAAATACTCCATTAATGAAGAATAATAGCTTTGTAAATTTATAAAAAATGATGGCATAGTTCCCATCCATTATCTTTTAGTTGGGAGAAAAAAAGCATGGAAATGCTGAAGGAGATTCTCAAAAACTGCGGGATAACTTTGGGAACAAAATTAATGAATATCATTCCACTAGAAATGTAATTAATAGTTAACACAGGGTTAACTCTAGAATTCTGAAATGATTGTATGGGAAAGTTGTTACCCCATGGAGTAAATCGAAACTGGAGTCATGGGTAGCTCTGGGATTATAATGCCAGGTCATGGTGAAATACAAGTGCTACTGGACAATTTGAGTAAAAGGCTGATAAAAGTAGAAAATAAATTCAATGTACTTGTGCATTAGATCCTGATGGAAGAAATCAGAGAGTTTCATGACTTTGGAATGTTGACAGAGATGGGATTACTGGCAGATGGTGCTAAAATCATTATGTACTGGTTGACCATGGCAACTTGCTGAGTTATTAACATGACAGCAAAAAGAAGCGTTACAATTATTAGAGAAATACTGGGGGATATTTGCCCAAGGTGACCATGACCTTGGATGCACTAAAGATGTGATTCATAAGGTTGACACTGGGGAATATCTGCCAATATGAATGCAATTTGTCCACCAGTCCAAGGCTGCTGAAGCAGTAGTAAGTGAATAAATAAGTAAATTATTTAGCTTGGGCTCCATATACTGTTGTTGAGTCCATGAGTGAGTCTGATATTATTGTAAAAAAGGACAGATCAAATCATGTGGTTATTGATTACCAAAGTTGTATAAAATCATAAGAAGGATTCATATCCATTTCCAAGGATGATGATGTGCTCAATCGCCTAGTGAAAGCCAAGTATTTTTTGGCAACAGATTTGATCTCTGGATATTGAAAGATAGTCTTACCTAAAGAAAATCAAAATAAATGTGCGATAATCACTGCATAAGGATTATAACAGCTGACAAGAATGCCCCAAGTATTGTGTAATGTGGCGATTATTTTTAGAGGATGATGATTTTTATCTTAAGTGACTTAAAGTTGTCTTGAGTTTTGGTGTATCTGGATGACATCAATGTATTTTGCAGGACATCCATTAATCACCCAAAGCACTTGGAGGAAGTGTTTAAACACATAGCAACATCTAGTTCTAATATTAAGATGAGGAAATGACATTTCTTTAAAAAGAGATTATATAGTGTGTTTGGTATAAACTCCAGGAAAATTGCAACCGCAACCATAAAAGATAGTGGCCATTGAATTATTGATGATTCTGGAGAGCGATCAGGACATAAAAGTATCTCTTTGAATGGTTAGCTAATATCACCAATTTATCAAAGAAAATTGGAATCACCAAACCATTATTTTACCTGTTAAAGGATCTGAAAAAAGGATATATGTATAATGTGGAGGCCCAAGGAGCGTTTGATGAGCTAAGGATTTATCTGATGATTAGTCCTGGTCTGAAATACCCAAATTTTAATTAGAGTTTAATATACAGTTGATGCCTCATTAATGGAGATTGTGCCATTTTAAGTCAAGTAGATGATGGGAAGAGCATCTGGTGGCATATGTGAGTAGGGTATTAACACCAGCGGGAGGGAACTACACCATGACAGAGTGTGAGTGCTTTATGATGACATATGCCTGCAAACAAGTTTGTGTTTTTATACATGGGACACACTTCAAGGTTGTGAATGACTACTCATCCTCACGCTAGTTACATAATCTTCAAGGAATCAGAAGGGCAAATGGCACAATGGGCTATGAAACAAGCCTATGTTTTCGAAATTATACACTGAGCAAGAGCAGCACATCAGAATGCTGATAGGCTATAGAGATTACCTGCCGTTCAAGTCATGGATCAGCAAGCAGATGAATTATTTCAATGATTGATTGAAGGGAATATTAAGGATGAACCCCAGGAGATTTAAAGAACGTTGAAGAAAGTGATGTAATATATTGAGATGAAGAATGGTTAGCTGTACAAGTCAATTGATTGAAAATGGTACTTACTCCCTAAAAAGTTGGGATGGTCAGAAAATATTAAAGCCATGCACAAAGTCATAGGCATAGTGGCCTAAAAAATGAGCCATCTCCACCAAAATTTTTGCTTAAGATTTTTAATTACAATGCAGTGGATGATCTAGACTGTTGCATGGAATGTCTAATCAACAAGCTTTAATAAAATGTGACAGGATACTAGCTAGTACGCCTGAGATCGCTTGGCACAAGGTGTCAAGAGATGTTTTGGGACGCTTGTGTGTTAGTACTAGGGGTAAAATACATCATAGTTGCAATAGACCATCTGTTTAGATGAGTCAAGATAAAAGCATTGATCAGAGATTATACAAGCATGGCGAGACTCATAGTAGACCAAGTAGTGTAATGGCATGAGTTACCACAAGTATCAAGTGATAACTGAACCAACTTTACACCCTATGTGATCTCAAGTAAGAACAAACTAGTAGAAATCTGGGGGGCAGTGCCCGTTCCCTTCCAATTAGAGACAAATAAAATGGTAGAAAGAGTCAACAAAACTCTAGCCGTGATGCTTCAAAAAATAGTAGTGAGGAAAACTTCTGCTTTGATCTTATCTGGGCTCAGTTTCCTTTGCATATAATATCAATAAATAAGGTAACAAGGAAGATTATGTTTAAATTATTATATAGAAAAAGAGCCTCATTACCGCCAATTTTATAATCAGCAGTGGAACCAGCTTCAGGATGAGTGCTGAACAATATTTAACTTGACTAGCGAATATCTATGATCAAATTGAACACAGGCATTCAATATAACGTTGAAGAGAAAAGAGAGCAAAGATGGACGATGGTAATTGACCAGCGCTATAAGAGTACCATGTGGGAGATAAGGTAGCTATTGTGATACCCATAAATTGTGAAAAAGAAAAAAAATTGGGCGCCCTATTGTTGGCTCCATTTGAGATTATTGCTAAGATGGTGACAGATGCCTATATGGTAAAAACACTGATAGTCATACATGAACAGGGTCCTTACCAAATACTTAAAGTATTGTATCTAAATAAAATATTTGCAATGTTCCTGTGGGACTGCTGAACCTACTAATAATAGGTTAAGTTCCAGTGTTTTGGTTAAGTCCAAGAGGGGACCGCTGAACCATAATTGCTAGTTAAGTTCAAAAAAGGGACCTCTGAACCAGAATAGTTTTAAAGAAAAGATGGACCTATAAACCTACTTATAATAGGTTAAGTCCCATTGGAAAAAACGAAAAAGATAATGTAAAAGATTATACAAAAGAAAAAGATATTAGTATATTTTAATATCATTTTTTTGTTGTTACAATCAAAAAGTATCTGGTGGTGTTACCACCTACGTTGTCAAGCTATTGAATGGGGGATGAATTACAATAGAGTTTAAATTCTGCTATAATCATTAGGTAGAGAACCCAGCCTGAAAAATACAGTAAATAAGGACTTGATGTTTTGACTAAGAATATTTTTTACATGTTGATGAGTCATAGAAGCCTAACCTGGGGAAATACAGGCTTTTCAGATATATTATCAGTAAAAATGACTGAAATAGTCCTGGTATGTCATGGGCCATAGAACCGCGCTCTAAGGAGGCGGCAGAGAGAAGGATATGAAGAGAATCATGCCAAGGAGATTGACCACACAGAGACACATTGAGCAAGGGAAAATATGAGATGGACAATGAGGATTGAATTTAAGCCATTCTTGCACATTCAGACCAGGAATGAAGCAATGTCTGCCTCTGAAAATCTATCAAAGCTGAATAATCTGGCCAAGCGTGGGGGATTTGTTGGAACTTTAGTATTACCACATAATCCAGCTTGATTTGATTAAGACACCATCTGCTTTATCTTTTGGGAGTTTTACCTTAGTGGATGTGAGTATCATAAGAGATGATAACTATCATTGGTAGTTATCCCTAAAAGAATATTAACTAATTATCCAGAATTCGATTCTGCCAGATTAATGTTTCATTGGGGATGATCCCTGACAATTAACAGAAAGTTTAATTATTGATTTAATTATTAATAATTTAATTATCTTGTAAGAGTTGATTAGAGTTTGTCACCAATTGACTAAGGGATTTATTATTAGTTGCTGGGCGTTGATGATGCTTTTAATGTCATCATGTGAGTCAACCTTTTAAGTAACATGACCTGCTGTAAATGATTGAAAGGTCCCATTACCTAAGCAGATTGCTAGCCTAATAAGGGTAATACACTGGTATTGAGCGAAGGCTATGGGACATGTTCTTTGATTCAACCCAGAAGAGGTCACATTTCTAGTCAGCGGTGAGATCTGACTAGATAGATGAGGAAGATCATTGTTGGGTTCAACCTAGAGGATTATCCATTTTGTGATGGCTACCATTTCCAAATGGGGTGCCAATAGAGAGTTAGGCGCCGGATTACCCTATAAATTCCCTTGTTTTTCTATTAATTAAAGCTGACACAAAGATTTGAAAAACTTAGTGATTTAGAATTTTAAACTGGCATACATTTAATGTAATTTTACTCTTGGGAATAGAGTTGAAGGATCAGATACCTTTGTCTATTTATTGCTATCAGGATCTCCATGGGCTCCTGCGCCAAGAGAGGAGTAGAGAACCTCTGAACCTACTAACAGGGTAAGTTCCATCAAGAGGAAGAGTCAGAGGGTGAAGTTGTTTTTATTTTCAGAGATACCTTTAAGGAATATAAAGGAAGAGCTTCAGCACAAGCTTAGCGTTGGATATAATACTCAAGTTGATTGTGAAAATCTCAACTAGGTCAATAGTCTTTATACTATTGTCACCCAGTCAATTAACTATATTAATAATTTATTTTAATGCACATGGTAGAACCTGTGCAGTAAACTTTGGAAGCTAAAGAGATTACCCACAGCTCTAAAAGTTTTTTAAAGCCCGCCAGTACTAACGCTTGCTTCATAAGTACTGTTTGTCATTATATATGACTGAATTCCTGTTTATGCTAACCTATTTTAATCTTATTCTGTGTAGCAAAAATTTGCATCTGACGTACTTTATTGACTTTACTTTTTAAATAAGACATTAGTATAAGCGACACATGAAAAGACCCATATGTATAAATTCAAAACAAATAGTATAGGTATCAATTAAACATTCATTTGCTGCTTGTACTTTAAATTACACTTATGGATGCTATTGAACTACTAGAGTACATCTAGACAAGTTTTTATCTGGTGAATACCTCAAAATGAAAAAAGCATACATAATAAACAAAAACTACTGGACAATAGTTGCTAGGTCTGGGATAATATGATATTATCAATGCAAATGGTGAGGCTCACAGGTCCCTTTTGAGGGAGGATATTGTGAAGCTCAAGATCCTTATGCTGCTGGACAAGCTGGAAAAAGGACTTTATATATCAATTAAGTCACTAAGTTTATACTTTACCTAAAACTTGACTAATTCTATATTGTGGTGCCCTACTTCAAAATCCTATACCTATCCTAATAAAAGCACCTGTTTTATAGCACCACTTTGGGATACTAGGACGCCTATATATTTTTTCTTAGAATTAATACTAGAAGTCCTTATGTACCAGGGATATGTATTGGTGATGTAAAGTGTTTAAAATAGACTAAGATGCCCTAATTTATTTCATTGTCCTTCTAATATTTTATATGTTTAAGATGTTCAACTACATTAGCCATCTTTTTATAGATATTGTCTTAAAAAATAACTGAGGTTCCAGTAAATGCAACAGCTTTATAGTCCTCTATTTGTTATGCTAAAAATTTGTCATGGTGCACCACAAACTTAAATTTCTAATTAGACATACAGATAAAATTTTTCTGAATATTAGAACAGTTTCTATATCTACTTAAACATGAAACAAGTTAATTAAACAATTCATTATCCTCAAGAAACTTAAATGGAATAACTTAACCCAAGATCTGATGGTCATACCCTCACCTGAAATTTATTTTAGCATCAAATTAAGCAAAGCCTCAATCTAATACCATCAATATCTAAAATTAGAGAGCAAAGGGATGAGAGGGACTATCAGAAGGTCAATAGAAATGCGGTCAATGGTATTCTAGTCAGAAAACAATATGTGACAAAAAATATTGTGAGGTCCTTGAGTACCTTCTGTCAGAAAATCCACTAATAATTCCAAATCTCACACTAATTCTCCTAAATTTGGGTCTAATGATTTACCCTCTAAGTTCAATGATTCCTCATCCAATTTAGGAGATTTCCCATTGTCTAAAACAAAATCCACTTCCCCAAGGTTCCATCAAAAAATCAAAGCCTTTGATAATCAGAACATGTCTGATAAGAGCTATTCTTATAAATAAGGACATCTCCGATCATCTGTTAATGATAAAGATCTTTCCTCATCAATACCACGTCGATCACTTTGAAAACCTACTAAATCACACCCTATAAATATCCCTGATTTTAAATAATAAAGATATCTTAAATACAGATCTGTTTTCATTCAACCTAAATAGTTGAAATTATATTTTCATTACTTAATGAGAAATCTCCCTAAGATGATGCTAGACCTTAAATTTAATAAAATTGACGCCTTCAAAGTACCTGAACTTGGATTTCAGTGTGTAATCCAACAACTTCCATTTAAATTGATGATATCAAACACAATGAATTTTTGACTAAAAGCTTTCTAAATTTTAACTTAAATATGTTACCATGAATTTAGATATGCAAAGTAGATCCTGCAGAGTACTGAAATAATCATAATTTAAACTATTAAAGCATTTACCACCCTAAATTAGGGCCTCTTAACCCATGATAGACCCATGCCTAAAAACTACAAACCTGGTATGGTTTATGGTAAACCAAGGTAAAATATTAATACATATATAAACACACACTTATCTTGTACAAATAAGATTTTAGGTATATGGAAGGACAACACTGAGCTACAAAAAGCTGGATATTATAAAAGAATACTGTGGTAGAGCGCCTCTCAATCTTTCGCTTCAATCACTCAGTCAATCAATTTTAATTCTCTTAAAGGTTTTTTAATCTCAACTGCTTTTTGCACATGCCAAACCTAGCCTATGTTGACCAGATTAGCGCCTGCTGCCCTGTGTGGGGTGGCAATATGCCGCCTCCTAGCATCTATTGGCCGCTGCCAAAACGTCCCTATGCTGGCCCAACTACCCCTTAGAAGTCTTCTTGTTGTTACATTCCAACTCAGTACATATCCAACACCTTGCATGCTCCTAGTTGGTGCTCCCTATGAGCAACCTGAATTTTGGCCTCTGGGTCAATTATGGGAACCTCTTCCCCTATGCAAGCGTAGCCATATTGAGATGGTCCAGCGGTGTACAAAACTCTCAGAAATATTAATTTATGCCCCTTTAGGGGATAATCTGATCTTGGCTTCACTTGTGAAGTCCACGCCATGGCGGCAGCACAGCTGTTATTAATCTATAAAAAGACACCAATACCACCCATCCAAACTTGCTTGCTGGATGAGGCCACACTGGTGGTCCAGTTCTCCAGCTCTCTCTCCCACCTCTCCCTAAACGCCTTTGCCACAAGCTCATAAAGTACTTGGTTTCCTACAGCGCCAACCCTGTGTCGCAGTTCATGGTTCCAATTGGTGCTGCTCATATTGCTGGGCCTCGCATATTTTCAATGATCTTCCCCTTCTGTTGCAACACCCATCTCACAATACCCCCCTGCACCATGATCAGATCTGCCCCATGATCATCCCTTCTGTGCACATTTCAAGAGCAGCTGCACCATTTGTCCATTGTGCTTTTCCCTCAACCACTCAAAGCACAAGTACCCATAGTATTCCGCTGAAGCTGCCTCTGCCGCTCCTCTCTCTAGTATAAGTCCCACTAATAATTTCATTAAATTTTTAGCATAGGAATAAATTCTCCTCCCCTCAACCACTGTAAGCGCTTCTCCCACTGCTCCGCTCAACCCAATGTTTGACCACCTGCTCCATTCCTGAGCAGATAGCTGCTCATGCACTGGCAGAATTACTGTGGTCCACTGTGCCTGGCCAATCAGCATCTGCCACCCTACCAGATCCTGTTACTGGCCCAGCGCTGGAACCACTAAACTTTTTTCAAAGCCCTTGAATGGATTGATAATGATGAGATTTCTTATGGAATTGAACATGACATTGCATGGTCAGAATACTTCACGCCACCCCCAATTTGACTCTGAGCTGCAGTTTCCATCCTCTCATAATGTTTCACTGCTTATAAAACATTTATTAAAATGATGTCAATGCAGCCGCATACACCAACAATTTTCTTCTCTTCTAAGCCCTCCATATGACAATAGAGCCACTTTACGAGGGCTTTCCTTCACTTGACTTACCTATAGATTTCCCTGAGGACGCTAAATTTGATATAAGAAGAAGCTTACCCAGCTGGTCGCATGTGCGTTGACATGGCAAACTTTTATAAGACCCAATCTACCTCAAACCTGACAGCGCATTAAATCTTTTACTTGTTTGCCTGAACTAATTACCTTGCTGAACACCAACTTGCTCAAGATGTTGAGATGATGAACACCATTGGCCTCATTAATGAGGATAACCCTCACCTCTTCCTCCTTCTTCCCCATGCTGGCAACACTTTACTTACACTTTTTCTGCCTTTGCCCGCTACCTGAAGCCAGTGGCAGATGAAAATCCCCCAACCTCACTCCCCCTTCTAGAATATAGCTCAAGCTAATTCCGCGGCACCATAATAGGAATTTTTTACTTAACCATACCTTTTTTAGCACCTGTGAATAAGGATTCATGGAGGATCCCCCCTCTTGGATTGGGTACCACTGGTACTAAAAAGCTTAACTAATGCGCCTGAAGAATATGTAAGCTTTGCATGATCTCTATTTTAGCAAGGCCTATGACTCAAGGCTCACTTACTGACCTTAATCTATATATATAATGCAAAATATATGCCCTTGCATATGTTACCCAGTGGAGTGAAACCCTGTCTTTGGTTAAGTTAAGTTTACTAGATGAATTACCTCATATATTAGTAATTTTATTAAAATAAGATTAATAATCTTAAAACAAATGATGAGTTCTTTAAGAGTTTTATAGAAATTAATTGAGGTTAATATAGAAAGATCATGTAGTCCTTCCATCAATTCAGACTTATATATTTTATTCAAAATTCAGATAATAAGCATTTTAATTATTCTTATTGTCACTAAATAGAGGCAATAATGAGAAGTTCTTATTAGTCCTTGAATTGTAATACTTTATTGGAGGTATTTAAACTCAAATATACCTTATTGTCCCTCAGAAAAGTCATATCATTTTCACCCTTTGTAAAGCAGTTAATTAATCAGAATGGTATAATAATGGCTCATAAAAAGTTTTATAGTTATTTTAATGTGTTTTGTTAGTGTTTGTTGATTTCAGATATATAAACCTTTATTACTATGATTCAGATGTAAATTAATCTTTTAAGACATCAATTTGTTTAAAAAAACAATTTGGTCACCTTTGCTAATTTTAACATATTCAAAGCATGTCAACACTACCTTACCAAAGTCTTCTAATCTTTTGTCACATAAGGATTTTTAATTTGCCACTTTTTGGTATTAATTGTATCATAATCCAGAATAGTGAGATTTCTTACGTCTGACTTCTAAGCTTTTACATTTATCTTTTACACTATGGTTCATCTCCTTCCGATGAAGTTAAATAAAAAGTCTCATGTATTCTAATTTTACATCAAGTGTTATTATAAGAACCATTCATCACAATCTTATATTAAGGGAGTAATAGGCTCATTTTATTCATACATATTAATTGCTATTAGATGGTATATATGATTTTATCACATAAACTCTTATTTGCTTATATAATATTTTAACAAAAGCTCATGTTAGAGTCTTCTAGGTCGCTATCAATTTTTTGTGACATTATTAATAGTTACACGTGTTTGGCTAGGTTACTAGTATAACTTTTTAGTTTTTAGGGTCCAATTAAATAAAGGCTGGTCATGCTCTTTTTGAATGCAATCTAAAACTAAGAATAAAACTCCTAAAATTGCACCATGGCAGCAAGACTAAGTTTATATCAGACGGAAAATGGGGGTCAGGGGTTCTTCATCAAGTGCAAACCTGAGGGCACACATGTGAGCAGACAAAATGGGATTTGGGATTCTTCAGAATGAGGAAGAAGGTGAATAAGGTCAACCTTAGTTCATCAAGGGTGTTTGTGATGTGCAGCTCTACAGTGTACTGAGTAAGCTGAGTTATTCATATTTGACCAGTTCTAGCACACCTTAGAAGTTCATAAGCTTTTTTCTGGGTTTGTGATAGTGGGTGTCAAACATTGAAAACTGGAAGTATTGTACATGAGTGATCCTTGTCAAATATGAGCTTCCTGATCTCATACCTGGCCTCTTTAGGGAAGGCGACTGGTTACTTTAGACAATAAATACCATTTATAAGTGGCTCCTGGATAAATGGAGGGCTTGGTGGAGAAGGGTGTTAGTGAGGGAAACAGCTTCTTTGACAGCGAGTTATGGTGGTACTTGAACACAAAGAAACCCATTTTAGGGGTGGAAATGGTGTAGAGTGGTATTGGGAGGCGAGTGGAAGCTTTACCAATTTAATTGGGGTTTGCAGCATTAAGTTGCTTGGCGTCATCCACTTACATGAGAGATTGAACGAAATAAAGGGGGTTAAGCTTAAGTCAGCAATAGTAGAAGTCTGGCTGGTGGTGGGAGCAATTAGCCCACAAACTACCAACCAAGGTATTTTGATCAGTGCTTGAGCAGCAATTTTCTCTGAAACTATGAAAGAAGTTAATTTTAATTGGCTAACACAGGAGGAGCTTCTCCTGCAGCAGTCAAAGGATGGTGACGGAGTATAAATCCCATGTGAAAAGTTTTGCCAGGGTGGTAGTGGGGTCTAAGCTGGAGGAAGGTGGAGTAGAGGCTGATACTGTGGCAAGGGAAGGGCACTTACAGCTTGTTTACTCTAACTTGAAGCATACAGGGAAGATATTGAGGCTATTCCTAACACAGGCCCTGAATGGGTCAGTCAGGCGCTGATCAGATCACTGTGCAGTTGGTAATTACCAAGTGAGTTACTACAATGAAGGGTGTGTTGTCACAAAGGCGTGAGGCCCTGCATGGCGTCTGGGCCATTGAAAACCACAAACTGGAGGATGGTATTGGCGCCATAAGTGGCCAACCCTCCATGAGCTTATGGCGGAGCTGGTCTGGGGAGAGAAAATTTGGGCACTCTGGTAAACTGAAATTATCAGAGTGGCATCCACTGGAAACCAAGTACAAGTCAAGGGATTGGCTTTCTTTGTAAACATGTCATTATTGTCATGACCATGGCTTGGGCTTCACTTGACAAGCAAAGGTCAAAGTATCACATGAAGGAGAGGAAGTTTACAAAACTGGCAGGTTTGAGCACCAACTGAGCCATCTCGTTGATGGCTGCTCTTGCGTAGGGGGAGAGTTTCTTATATGCAACCTGAATGCCAAAGTGCAGGTTGCTCTGGGGGATAATCAGGGAGCTATGTGATACCACCTTTGAGCGAGCAAAGTGATGTACTAGGTCCCAAAAGGGGACAAAGTGACTGGAAGGATTAAAGGGGCTAATGGAGACAGCTGGGTGCGCTTTGGTAGCAGCTAAAAACACCAGGAGGTGGCGCACTGCCATCCCATGGGGGTAGTGAGCATCAAACTTTTCCAAATTTTAAATGGCAATACAGTGAAATTGCAATGGCTGTTAAAAGTAAGTCTTAACAAAACTTTAATTCAATCATTTATGTATTTTTTTAGAAAAAGAGAATTTTACAGCTTAAATGTTTCACACATTTTCTATTTTTATTTGAGGTGAGCCAGCCTAGGGATGATACTGCACCAATTAATGGGAAATGAATGAATAGGAAAGGAGGATAAAATCTAGAAAACCTCCATGCGCGTCATATGATAGGCCAGGAACTCCATGGACTGCCTTTGCTACTCACTATCTTGGTTTGGGGCATTGGTGAACAACGCCAACACAGTCATACTTGTCCCCTACCCAAAGTTCCTGTACCAGAATCAAACTCGGGGAGGCAGCAGTAGAAGTCCCTAATCTACCACTGGGGTATCCTCCCCTTACATCTAAAATGTTGTTGGCTAATTTTAGTCTATATTTTTATTAAGATTGCTTTCTTTATATAATTTTTCATTCTCTATTAAATTTATATACCAAAAGGTTCTGCATCAAACTTTATTCTATGAATGGTATACCTATCTTTATAGGTTATTTATTGCTTATTGTTATGAGCTTGTCCCTTTTTTAGTATAATGAAGGCTAAAGGTATAGCATGACCTGAAAAAATGCAGAGTGCCCTACACATGTTATTCCTCATCTGCTAGATTTTATCCTCGTAGCCAATTAAATATTTGTATTCATGTTTACCTTATACAGTTTTTTATGCTTTTTAAATGATTTTTTTGTATAATGATTGTACAGGATGCTAAAAATTCACAGAATTTTTAAATCTTAGTACTAATTTCCTTGTGTTGGTGATATTCAGCAAAAAGATGTTTTTGTGTACTAAATTAAATTAATCTTGACATAGTGATGTAAACATATTAGCAAAAGATATCAATTTAAAATCTAACAGCTTTGATTTTAGCTCTTATGCCCTCTATTTATAGGAATGGCTTTTTGATCTGGTTAAAGACTTGTATCGATTTGGATTACAACTGGGTAAAATCTGCACAGGTATTGTTGCACCCAAATAGGTATTCTATGTGAAGACATTGTATTTTGAAGTAAACGTAAAGCTTGATATAAAATTAAGACTTTATTAAATGAGAATTCTCTAGATCCGCCATAATCTCATTAGGTACTTCCAGCTATGAAGATACATCATCATGAACATAATCTGAAAGTATGTTGATGAGAGTCAATATTAAGTTATGCGTTGAAACGTTCCCCTATAATACTCTGCCCTTCCAATATATATGCCAGGGCCTTCTGGTATGTGGTCTGTGCATCAGCCTTCTCTTCAACACCTGAATCTTCCTGAATTTCCCATTTTTGGTCTGCTGATAGACTGCCGACGTTGCTGTAAGGGCCAATCCAAAGGTTAGGTGAATCTTTAGGGCGTGTTATTAATGATCAGCGGGATCATTTGTGGCAGACTCATCTGGCTAATTCTGGTAGCTTTTTGTAGTCAGCGTAACATACACAGCGGATTAGGCTATAAAAATTCTGTAATTTTAATTGACTGGAACAGACTGGATTGGAGTATGGGACATTTAGATGACATTCAATGTGATTAATCTGCCAAAACTCAGGATTGTATGGTAATTTATTTTTAATTTCATAAGTTTAGGGTTTAAAATGCTAGTAAATCACGTGATGGTGGATCAAAAAATATTGTTTTCCAAAGGATACAGATAGCAAGGCAAGGGTATTGCCAAGGTCTATAGAGCATTTGGGGGTATTACTGTCATAGTGAATCTTGTATGGTTGGTCAAACCCAAATATCAACATCTCCCTCACTTGACCAAACATAGAAGATCATTGAATTGCCTGGAGCCAACAATAGGATAATTTTTTGACGAGGACTGGCGTTTTGGCACTCTGATGAAATTTTTTTCAAGAATCTATCATGCACTCTGTTGATTATATGCCCTTTGGCGGGATCTATAAGTATGTACATATTGGTTAAATCTCCTCTATAATCTCAAATGGGCCCTTCCAGATATGATTAAGCTTGCTCATCCTGCCAAACTCATGGTTGTTGTAGTAGAGCACTCATTCCTCTACGCTGATGCAGGTCATAGGATGGCAACACTGGTTTCTAGGCTCTCTACATCTTGTTTTTGGGTCAGCGCGTTGGAGTAAGCCTTAGTCTGGAGATTGATCACCGTTTGATGAGGTTTTTAAGTATTAACTGGGGACATTCTCTACATGGACATAGAGTATAGGATCAGAGATAGTGCAGGTTATTGCCCATACAGGAGAAGAAACAGTGATCTTCCTGTGGATGTGTGGGATACGATGTTGTATGCAAAGATGGCGGAAAGAAAGACTAGGTTCCAAGTGGACATTTTTCCTGATGCCAATCTTTATAAAATGCCAACCAGAACATTGTTGATCACTCCACCATACATTGGTTTCAGGGTGATAAAACGTTTACAGGACCCCGCAGACCCTAGCAAATCATTAAGCTTGACAATTTTCTGGGATTTAAAGCTAGTTTTGTTGCTTATCAGAAGAAATTGGGGGCATTCGTGTTTATAGATGATATTCTACAAAGTAAATTTAGCAGTTGTTGTGGCCCCAGGTCTCTTATTAGTTTGACTTGGCCCATTTTGTAAGGTGATTGATGGCCACCACAATATATTAAAATTAACCTCCGCTGTCAGTTGGTGGTCCTAAGACGTTAATTGACATGGTGTGTAAAGCAAAGTTTGACTTGACCAGTTAATACAAAGTGCAATTCTAATACAGCACAACTTGGCACTCCTTGCAGCAGCCTAGGGCTTCGGAAAATCAAAGTGCATTGATTCCCAGTAGTAATGCTGTTTTAATTGTTTTTATATCTTATTAAATACTCCATGGCCCTTGGCTTTGTGAGTTCTGATAATCAGATATATACTTTTGATTTACCTTGATATTATATTTTCAGTCTACTATTATTTATAGAGTTCTGTTCTTGATGGTGGTGCTTTTCATCAGCTGTCTAAAGCGCGTTGTACTTATTCTGGTTTGTTATCAAAGTCCTTTCTCAGAATTCTGTTATAAAGGCCATCTGACATGTCAGCTGTCAATGCGACAGTAGAAATCCTAGGCAGTCCATTGATATTCTGATGTTTTACCCCAGGCTGGCGCTAAATCTCAAAGTAATATGACTGTAGCTTCAGCGTCCGATGAGCTAAATGTCCCTCCAGCTCCTTGAGGTCTGTAGCCATCTAACCGAGGAGTGATTGGTTACCATCTTTGAACAGAACTCTTTTAATATAGACCTTAACTGTTTGCACGTGTAGATCCCAGCTAACATTCCACTCATTAATGGTATAATTCTTCTTGTATACATCTAGCATTCAGCTGCAGTATGCTAAGAGATGTTCTACTCCTTTTTCATTGATTGGGACAACATGACCCCTACATTGGTAAGGGATGCAACCATTTGGATCACAAAGGTTTATCAAAACTTGAATACATGAGTATTGGACCAAATAAAGACAAGTGCTAAGTCAGTTGAAATCCAACTGACTGTTCATTCTCCATTTAAATTGTTTTTTGTTCTTTAGCAAATGGAATAGAGTCTCCCCTATTTTACTAAAGTTTTCATTGAACCACCAGTAACAGTCAACCATCCCTAGAAAACCCTGTATATCCCACTTTCTGGCAGCGTACTCTTCTTCTAGATGGTCTCCACTTTAACCAGCTGTGTCCATAGGCCCTATTTGTCAATATCAAAGCCAAATTACTAAAGCTAATCAATGAAGAAGTTTCATTTTCTAAGCTTAATTTTCAGATTGGCAGCGGCTATCCAATAGTAAATTCCTCCAGGTGCTTTTCGTTTCAAGGAATGTCCTCAAAAACGTTAATATTGTCTAAGAAGACCAAGACACACAAAATCTTCTGATCTCTCAGTATGCAGTCCATATACCGTTGAAATGTGACAGGGGCATTGCATAACCCCTGCGGCATTTTCATGTGTTGGAACAGACCTTGTGTCAATAGATGGTGCATTTCTTTTTTTAGAACTAGTGGTGCCCAGCCCAAATAGGGGAGCCGCCACGCATCATTATTTGCAAATGGGCCAAACAAAGGGATTATCAAAAATTAAAAAATCCTAATATAGCCCCTAGGTTATCAGCCTAGGAAGCCATATCAGAAGGCGAGGAAGCTTTGGGGAAACTTTTGTCTGGCACCCGCTTTAGCTGGCAGACCATGGTGGACAACATAGGGGTAGGGGCATCAGTGACATGGGGCATGAGGAGGTATAGCTGTGAGTTTTCTTTGTTTATGAGGCCAACGGTATCCATCGCCTCAACATATTGAGCAAGTTGATGCTCAGCAAAAGTGATGAGAGTCAGCACAAAAGTTAAAGACTTAATGCGCTTTTTGGGTTTGGGGATAGTTGGGGTCAAAAATAGAGGTTTTTGCCACATCAATGCAAGCGCGGCTCAGACCAAAAGCGAGCTCCTCAATCTCATATTTTACATCCTCCTCAAAATCATTAGGGAAATTGGGGATAGGAATACCCTCAACCAGGGGTTCCATCGCCCCATGGATTTGCTGGCGGAGGAGGGTGTTGGCAGGAGTAGTAGCGGCTTAAACTCACATTTTATTCATATTTTTATAAGCTGGAAAACCGTTTTTAGGGCGAAAATGGTGGGAGCGCAAATTAGGAGTATTGACAAAGAATTCCTCCAAAGCAAAATCCAACTTAACATTATAAGCCCCATCAACATCATCAATCCATTTGAGCACTTTGAATGAATTCAAATCGGCTAGTGCTGGCCCAGCCACTGTAGTTGGCAGGTTGACAGCACCTGATTGGCTGCAAGCTGTCGACCATGGCAGCTCAGCTGAAACTGTTTCAGCCATCAGCTCACAGTGCCATAAATTGACCAACTTTTTTAAGTTTTTTAAAATTTTGATTGGCTGCAGCTTTAGAAGCCATGCCAGAATTTGCTAAGGTTGGGGGCAGGAGGATCATGCCCCATTCAAAAAATTGGGGTGAGGCAGCCACTAGGGCAGCACTGGAGGGGGGAGCAGTGGAAGCATTGGAAGCAGAAGCCATAGGGCACTTGTGCTTTGAGTGATTGTGCTTGAAACACAAGGGGCAGATGGTGCGGCCATTTTTGATATGCACCCAAAAAGGATGATCAGGGGCAGACCTGATAATGGTGTGGGGGAATCGTGAGGTGGGTAACACAATGAAATGGGTGGATTGTTGCAAAGGTGTGAGGGCCTTCCAGATGATCTGCCCCATGGGCACCATGAGCTGCAACACCGGGTCTGCGCCATAAATGGCCAAACCCTCCATGAGCTCGTGGATGAGGCGTTTGGGGAAAAGGAAGGAGGGCAACCTGGAGAACTGGACCACCAAAGTGGCCTTATCTGGGAGCCAGGTGCAAACTGTGGGCAAAGGAATTTTTTTATAAATTAATTGCAGCTTGGCTGCTGCTGCTGCATCAGCTTCAGAGCAAAGACAAGGGCAAAGTACCCCTTAAAGGGGCAGAAGACAATATAGCCAGCAGGTTTGAAAGCTGCTATGGCCATCTCGATGATGGCTGCACTTGCATATGGGAAGAGATTCCCATATTTGACCCAGAGGCTGAAATGCAAATTTCTCCATGGGAGCACCAAAGGGCTCTGGAGCACCGCCTGAGAGCTTGCAAGGTGGTGGGCCAAGTCCCAAGGGGGACATAATGCCCGGTAGCATTGGGAGGGCTAGCAGAGTCAGCCTGGGCGCGCTTCAGCGGCGGCTGAAAGATGCCAGATGGCGGCACACCACCACCCCAGGCTGGGGCAGCAGGCGTAGATTGCATTGACATTGGTAAGCTTTGGCTTGATCAAGCGGTCATATTTTGTATTTTTTGATTAATCCAAATTTGGCTTTGATTTAGGTATCAAAGTGAAAGAAAGATTTAATAGATGGTGCATTTCTCTTGTTCTTCCTGGGCAACTCTATCCGCCAGTAACTAGAAATCAGACCCATGGCAGAGAAGAATTTAGCTCTGCTGAGATGGTCAAGATCTTTATTAATTTTATAGAGTTGGTAAAAATCTTTCTTCATTATGTTGTTGAGCCACCAATAGTTGATTAACGCTTGATTAGATCCATCTTTTATTTACTAAGACCAGAGACACCCAAGAACTATTTGATGGTACCAGCATTTTCTTCTGAAACCAGCTAGTTGATCTCCTTATTGACGAATCTATCCACTACCTTGTACCAGTGGATAGGGCGCAGGCGTATTGGTGGGTGTTTCTAATGTCAATGTGATGCAACAAATTCCTGGCACACCCCAAAGCAAAGTCATCTGTTTTGTAAAATTTTTGTTGTTATTTTTTAAATAAGGCAATTGCCTAAACCTTTTTGCCTTCTGTCAGGCCAACCATGGTTTTGTAAGGTTTGTCTGAGTGAATGTACTTGCAACTTTTTCCTTTAAACTAAACTCCTCCAATGTCCCTAACTCATGTACGCCTTGTACTTCATCCGTCATTAGGATGTGGAAGAAGGCAACAATTTGAAGTCATTTCACTTGGATCTAGTGTGGGTAGAGGTTAGTCAGTAATACGCTAATCTCCTCATGTTCTGGAAGAATGGGCCTTACAACATGATCAATTCTCAGTGTAAGCTGCTAAAGGGTACAAATACTTCACCATATAGATCCATCCATATCTGCAATTCAATATCCGTGTTCACTATGACCTGGTAGCTGGGTGGAATGGTCAGTTGCTGTTTAGCCCTTAGCGGAATGTTTTCTGATTCAAAGGTATGATTGGGCAAATATCAGGTTTTATGTTCCCTTTTTTGATAGCAGGTGGGATAATTCCATACTATAAGCCAGATTCACAAACAGAGGAGCTCGTTTCTCCATCTGTTGGTCTCTGCGCTGATAGTGAACTGGCAGGTTCTGACCAAGGATTGTCAGACTATCTTCATCAAAATTGTTTTTGACTCTGTACGTCCGCATGAAGGAAGTTCCAATAAAGATATCATAATGGGTGTTTGGTAAGAAAATTGCGGGGGCAGACAAAATGATGCAACTGAACCTTAGTGGTACCGCGCTGTAGGCCCCTAGCAAGGTAGTTGAGCTGGTTCCTGCAGTTATGTATTTTTGCGGTGGTCAACATCCTGCAATAGACCCAGATTGTTTTGACTAACCTAATAGATACGATATTGATAGAGGCCCCACTATCTACTATACCCTTAACCCAGACCTTGCCATGCTAATATCAATACATGTACACTCAGAATAGTAAGAGTCAAAGGTGTTTATAAAGTGTACACCGACCTTGTAAGCTTGGCACAGGTAGGACTGTAACTCATCGCAGAGTAGGGGGCTAGTCTTCATAACTCTAAGGGGAATAGCTACGTTGGCCCCTTTTAGTCTTGGTGCATTGCCAGAAGCAACCAGTAAGTCATACTGCTCAATCTGCTGTACATAGAATCTCAATACCACTTTGATTGCTTTGTTGGTTGGTTCTCTCATTGTGAGTGGGCATTAACAACTAGTACATTTTTGACAACTATGAGTTGAAGGGACAAGAGAGTCGTGGCGTCAGGGGTTTATCTAGGGATATGTTAGGATCTAGCGGAGGTAGAATGTCGCATTTTTACTCCGCCCACTCTTTTCCCTGTTCTTTGGTACCCACTGCTACAGTGTGATGCACCCTGAGTTTGGGTCCCTTAACGCTACACTGACTAATTTAGTGCCCCTTCTTGCTGCATTGTTTGCATGTGATTTGGTGGATGTCAGTTCTTCTAGGTTTGGTGGCAAAAATGTGGTTTTTGTTGGTGTCCTGATAAAAGTGTTTGCTTCAAATAACTCAGTTAATTAGATACCCTTTATTGAGTGCATCAAAGGTTGTTGAACAGCGGCGCATATAGCTCATCATCTGTGATACATTGTATTCATTATTTAGTGTGAGGTAACATGACGTGGTATGATTCCTTGTACAGTTTGCAAGCGTTTCATAGGCCAATCTGTGCAACGTAAATATTTGAGACTTTCATATCATATAGCACCTGAGGCTCAAGGTAAACGTGGTTAGAAAATCTAGGATTTTTTCATTCTTATTGAATGGATATTTTTGAAAAGGCGGTCTTCCAGCTTATCATCATATCGAATCATTGAATTCCTTTACGACAATGTTTCTGCATTCCAGTAGGAAGCCCTGTCTCACTGATCTTATGCATCACCAGCTCTTGACTCACTGGGTCTAACGATTATATCATTGTCGCCAGTTTAGCCTTGTCACTTGTGCCATCCATGCTAATCCCAGATAAAAACAAGAAGGTGTGTATGTTCCCCTCCTTTTTATCTTTGCAAGTAGATAAGGTTCACCCTAAATCTGCTGGCATCTTTAGTTTCTTATATGAGGCTTTATGGCATGGGTGGTAGGTCAGTCTCACTGGTTCTTGAACCAAAGTTTAGGCAGGTTAAGGTGGATGAACCAGCAATGGGCGTAAGGCGATCCAGTGTTTTGTCATAATTTTCTGGGACAGTCAGAGAGGCGAAGATAGGAGTTTTCTGTAGTAGAATTTTAGGTCAATCTTTTGGGAGTGGGTATTGAAGTCAGAACTGCCAGAATTTTTCTCAACCATGAGAATGCTCTATTATTTTTGAATTCTGAGTTATAAGGCTTGACTCGTGTGCATTGGTGAAGATCTTGTTCAATTTTCTGAAATGAGGGCCTTTCCAGCATCTACAGAGTTCGCCTCTTGTTTCATCCCAGAAATGGTTTAATTTGTCAGACAGGTATTAGCGCTCATGATGCAAGGATTGCTTTACTTCTGACAGCTGCAATTCTGCAATTACAAGTGAGGCTTTCTGGACAACCTTTTCCTCAGCGAGATGTGTGATTCTCAAGTCTTTGAAACTAAACCAAGTCGTTCAATGATCCAAAGTCTCCATACAGGAAGTTGGAGGATTATATGACTCCATTCAAACTCTCTTTAAGGCCTCATAGTTTGTTCTGACTGGCATTGGTACTCCAGTTGAGGTCTTGACTTTTTTTAATATGGTGCCTGAAGCTGCACATGAGAAGTGAACAAGATGCCAGTTTAACTCTTTTACCAACTGATGGATGGTGTGAACTGTCTGGGTGTGGGCCTACTGGTCAACGGCCTCTGCGCTGCATGTTGTGCCACTTATGACTTCAGATATCAATTTGCCCTGAACACAGTGATGAGTTATGCTGGCCACCCATTTGTCAATGCCCCACGCTGGTCCAGTATCTTTTCAATGATGCGCGCGTGATTGTCATTTAATTGGCCAGAAAGTTCATTGAATTGGCAATTGGCTTCACCTGCCTGACATTTGGTTATGTAGAACAACCGCATGGACCTTCTAAAAGGTTCCATCTATATGGTCCGCCAGTAGCTGGTTATCCTGATGTTGCACCTCCACAAACTCAACCAGTCCACTTATCTCGATGTGTTGCTGTACAAGGATTTGCATAGTCTGGTAGACCAAGTGATGTATGTATTAAGCAATCATCTTGACATTTTGTGCCTTAGGTACAATTTTAAAATATGGCAGACATCTTTAACTCCCAGAATAAACAATAGTTTACATACAGATAGTCTTGGTTTTTGTGGCTCCTGAACATCCACAAGTGTTCTTCGTTGGTAGCTTTGAAAGAAAGGCGGTATCTGAGGAGCCACTCAATGACCTCCTTGACGTGCTCATGGGGTATTTTGACCATTAAATTTTAATACTGTGAGGCCAACGGTCCTATGGGGATGAGCTTATAGCAGGAGTGTCAGATTCTCGATGTCTGAGCTGCTGAGGTGGAAGTGGTCTTAGCTTGGCTCCTCTGTGTCCATGGGATGAGGAGGATACTTGTCTCAGAAAGCCAATATAAAAGCAATTGAGATCTTGACTCATGGTAGTTGGTTCCTTGATTTCTTCTATAAAGTTTTCAGAAGTGCCCTTTTAGTGAACACCAGAATGTTGCAATCAAGGATACAACTGGGTAAATTCTGCACAGGTATTGTTGCATTAAATAATTAAAACTGTGTGAGACAGTATACCTTGAATTAACATAAGTCTTGATATCAAAATTAGCATTTTATTAGCTGTATGCTTTACAAATCCGCCATAGCCTTGTTAGGTACATTTCAATTAATGGACATCCATCATTGTGAGCATAAACCAAGAGTATACTGATGAGAGTCAATATCAGAATGTGCGTTTTCAAGTCTCCCTTACAATATATGCCCCTAACATTATATGCACCAAGGCCTTCTGGTATCTGGTACATGCATCAGCCTTCTCCACGACACCTAAATCTTCCTGTATATATTATTTTTAGTCTATTAATAGGCTGAAATGTCACTATGAGGGTCAGATCAAAGGTCAGGTGCATATTTAGGGCATAATGGATATTGTTCAGTCAAATTGTTTGCGGCAGAATAGGCTGGATAATTCTAGTAATTTTTTAAAGTTTTCTGGAATGTTCATAGCAGATTCAGCTTGGCAGTTCTGGCAATTCTCAATTGACTGGAATGGAACTGGGTTGGGGTATGGGGCATTTAGATGACAATTTGATGGGGGTTTGATCCACAGGAAGTCAGGATCATACAGTGAGTAAATTTTAATTGCTTAAATTTAGGGGTCAGTATATGTTTTGAAATATCTAATGGAGGATCAAGGGAAATTAATCTGTTGAGGAATACAGATATTGTGACAAGGGTATTGGCGAGGTCTATAGGGAATTTGAGATCATTACTGTCATGGTCATTCTCTTATGGTTGGTCAAATACAGATCTCAACAGGACCCCAAAAAGTCTTTGTAGAATCAACAATATTAAAGTTATAGACTGTTTGTAAGCCAGTCCTTTAATATTTGCTGTAATGGAAAACAAAATGCCATAGATTCTCAATATATAAGACCATCTTCAAGAGAAATTATAGGGCACATAGAGTCGCTTCAGGATATAACAGCTGCCATAGAGTAATTTATTAGGGAATTATAGCATAGAACATTGATAATGAAGTTGTTTTTCAAATTTACAAAAATTTGTTGTGGTAAAAATACTTCATTCTAGATTTTTTCTATTTCAGAAAGTTCTAAATTAAATTTAGATTAGTTCTATAAAAGTAAAACTTAGATATTATGATCATGATAGATAGTCATATATAGTTTTTATTGGATGATATAGATAAGCAATCTACTTTTAAAATACCTCATTATCACACTGAAAATTAGGTAAATCTCGTTAAGAACTTTTTTATTCTCTTATTATTGTATTGAATATATCTGATTGGCTCTTATATCTATAATATATTCTTATAATTTAGAAAAGTTATTAATTTAATTTTTTTTTGGAATAGATTTAGTAAAAAATTTGTTATAAAAATTTAATTTTTTCGTTGTGAGGCTTTATATTAGTTGAGTGGTTTGTATATGGTAATATGAGTTCATACCTAAGCATAATTTCTTTTGATTAATAAATTATAATTATATGAATTTAAAATTTACTACTAAAAACATCTCGTCTTATATAAGAAAGTTCCAAATAAACTTCTTATTCTTGTTCAGGTGCAGAGGTTATCATGACATAATTAAGGTGATTAATCAGCCTTTTTAATGCAATGCCCAAAGTATTACTTTTGAATAAGTTCTTCTGTTATTTAACTTAGATTAGATGATTTTCAGATATAAAATTCTTACAAGTCCTATTGCTTGATATAAACCTTAATATCTTATACACAACACAAGTGTTGAATATTCTTGGTAATCTTTTACTGTGATAGGATTATTGGCATACAACATTTTCTCAAGATTGATCCCTTAATTTTTGAAAGTTAACTTTAATTTATAATATCTTGTCCCTGCTACTAGACAGAAAAAAAGGTAAATGTGTACACTAAAAATTTATCTTTATTACATAGAATGATATCTGTAAAAAATTTGCAAAAATTTTAAGTTTAATTAGGATTGATAGTTGAGATGACTAAAATAATATTGCAGCGCTTGTATATGATATTTTGAAGATTAAAATTATTCGAGTTCATAGAATTTATTTTCAAATGAGGTTATATGATATATCCCATGTTAACAAAAATGTCCTCTAAAAAATTTAACTAGTGAAATAGTTGATGGTATTGCTAATGTAGTGGTTGGAGATGGCTCGCCTTCTAGTAGTGAAGGGATTGGCGCCAATTTTTGGTGTTGAATGATGCCCATAACACGGTATAGGCACCCAATATTTGTGTTAAAGCCCAATTGAACCCTTAAGCTATGATCAAAAAATGGGAAAAACTACATTCGCGGGATAATAAACAATTTTGAAAGGCAACTCCCCTAAAGAAACTTTTTATCTCATCATAACAGTTCTCTTGCCTGTAGCCAAAGTTTGAAAATAGACTCAAAGCTATAAACTAGTGGAGAGGTCAATAAAGATGAAAAGATGGTGCAAAATAGACTTTATATATAATGAGCTATAAGTACTAGATTTATAAGATGCATGGGGACGTGGTGCCTTGGGGACCTCAATGGCCTATACAATCAGAATCTTTCAAAGCCTTCCAGATTGACCACCTGGTTGATGCTTTTATTGTTCTGTGTCACACTCATGACTGCAATGTTGAGGTTGCACCACTTAAGGCTTGAAAAGCATAGGTGAAATTCCCAAAGGCATCTCCATCAGTTTCATGTGAGTGATGCTTCCTGATCTAAATTCTCATAAGTGCCTTCATAAACAGGTATACATCATGAGGGCTCAAGATTTGACTTATTGAAGCGTGATTCAGAAGTAGGGATCTCATCTTTTTTTCATCTCAAATCCAATTGACAGAGTTTTACCCTTGGAAAGGTTAAGCCTTATCCTGAGGTCAATCTACTAACCTCCATTGATTGAGACACAGGAAATTAGGCCTTAAACCTAATTAACTAAGGCTAAACTCATACCTGTGCTTTATCAAAACTCTTACTAGAATTATGAACCTATCATTAACCTTGATGACCATAGCAAATCACCCCCATCATTATATTATTTCCTCTTTTGTGGAATTAGGTGTCTATAGAAAATTTGGTGTATCTAATCTTTGAGTTCAATCCAAGTTATCACAACTTAATCAGATAAGTTTATATTTATAAATTATACCCTTTGAAATCCTTATGATAGAAACCTACATAAGGGTTCTTGATAATTTATCTATATGGATTCAGATTCACTTTATTATATTAAATAAAAACTAACTACCTTTTATATATCTTCTGGTCTTCAACTAGAAAAGTTGTTAGCCGCTCCAGGGGCTATAGGCCCCTGGAGCGGCTACCAAAGCGTCAACACCCTTGAGCCAATGATCAAATGCCTGGATTGAATACTGAAGAGTCAGCGACGTTATCAAAAGCTGACAATACATCTATTTTTATCAAGGATAAGTTACATTTTTTGATTCCTCGGCTTGTTGGCTACTTTCCCAATGCCTTAAGAGATATCAAAGTTGGCCAGTTTGTTTTTATCGTGTTCCATGATATCCCATCTTGAGTTCATCTCAATAAATAGTATCTTCTATTTCCACTTTAAGGTCTTTTATTATATCTAACATTTCACTTATATTCCTAGACCAACAACGCCCCTTTGAGTCCTTTTAGAGGGGGTATAGGACTGTGGGAATTGGCTATGTACTCAGTTCACCACTGTCCCTTGAAAAAAAAAAAAATCAGTAATGCAGTACTCATAGTACACCTTATGAATGACCTTGTAAGGTCTGGAACAAAGAAAATCAAGCTTGTTCTGTCAACCTCCATGGTGATGGTGATAAAAGAGAACTAGGTCACTTAATATTAAAAAAATGGGTAAAAATAGTTGGATAAATTAAAGAAGGTTATCTTCCTTTCTGTAGTGGGGACAATGCCTTGTGTGACTAGGGCTTGAATGTGAACAATTTCATCTTCTAAGGCCTTCATGTACAAATTAAAGTTCTCAGGAATAAAGTTTATCAAGTAATGGCTTACTTCTACCTGATAATAGATGTTCACACACATATAGAGCTTCAAGGAGCATCTTGATGATTAATGGTAGCTTTTTGGTAGGCGAGCAAAGCACTGGGTGGTAGTAGTTCTAGCGTGTGGGGTTAGGCGGTCATTTTCCGCAAAGTAGAGATGAGGGTATTGTTAGCACGTTTCACCAATCATTGGTCAAGGGGTTATAGGGGGTGTTATACTTTAATTAGTTCCAAAAAGTAAGGTTAGTTCTTGAACTACCTGAAAGGTGAAGTTTAGCCCATTGTCCAAAATTAAAGTTTGTGGGTTGTCCATATTGGGTAAAGACATATTGATTTAGGAATAGGGCTGTAGCTTTTGTGGTGTAGATGGTTAAGAAATTGCTTCAGCCCATTAGGTCAAATTGTCCATGTCTAATAGTATATAAATATTTCCATGTAATTTGGTGAGAAGAGGGCCCACTACATCGATGCTGATGATATTAAGTGGTCTTAACTGAGCCATAATTGAATGTTGATACTGAGGACTATCATGATTTTGGGATCAACAAATCATTTAAGCCTCGTAAACTCCCTATATGGTCTTAACCATCTGATTCCAGTAGCAGCACTTCTTTGGCCATTATTGGGACTTTTTTAATGCTTTGTGTCCCATGGTCGTGTGTCCTTCAAGAATGTTATTGGTTCAGAAAGAAGAGTGAATCTTTGAGGGTAATTTCTTGTTAATTTTCTTATACAACATACCTTCTTTGATTTGAATATTAGGTCATTTTTTGGAGCTCATCTTGAATCTCAGGAGTCTCCAACTCTTGTCGCTTGGGCTGGCTGATTAAATCATACAGTAATTCTTCTTCAGGGGTCAAGTCATTAGTATTGGTATCTCTTTGCTTTCTACAGCGTTCTGATGAATTCTTCCTGCAAGACGGACAATAGTAAAATCATAGTTTAGCGGCCTTAGGGCCCTTCCTGGTAACCAGCCATATTAGTCCTTCATCTGCTGCAGCCATCAGAATGAGGAATGGTCAGTGACAATGTTGTAATGAGTGCCATTTAAATAGGGCCAGAATTGCTTGAACGCCAACAAAACAGCGAGACACTCACACTCAGTAACACTACAATTGCTTTTGACCTTGCTTAAGGTCTTTCTAAAATAACCACTGGGTGATTATCCTGATATTCATCACTTTTAGCTAGGATGGCCTAACAGCGTCATCACTAGAATCAGTGAATAGCAAAAGGGGTTGGCCAAATTATGGATTAACTAAAATAGGTTTATTACAAAGAGCAGTCTCAACGCATTAAACGCCTGTTACTGTTCAGGCCACTACTCAAAAGGCGCATTCTTCTTTAGGAGGTAAATCATGGGCTTGGCTTAGTTGGCAAACCAATAATTTAACTAATGATATTACCCACCATGTCAAAAAATGTTTGCTTATCCTTAATGCTCTAAGAGTGCGACAACTTCTTAATGGTGGCGACTTTATATGGGATGGTCTGAATACCATGCTTTGAGACCTTGTGTCAGAGAAATTTCATCTCTTATTGGAAGAAAGAGCACTTTGAAGACTTAAGCATTAATAAGGCCTACTTAAGACAGTTGAAGACTTCTCAGAGGTGTTCCAAATGGCTGTAGAAGTTTTCAAGAGGACAGTGATATCATCAAAGTACACAAGGACACATAATATTTTAAAGTCCCCTAGGATCCCGTCCATAGCGTGTTGGAAGGTCACAGGTGCGTTGCAAAGGCCCTGGGGCATCCTCGTTGGCTAAAATGACCCCTTATTGGCTATGAGCACACAGTTGGACCAATCTTCAGGGGCTAGTTAACTTGCCAATATCTACTAGCAAGATAATGGTAGATATACTGTGACCCAGCAAGCAATTGCAGAGTTTTCAATATGGGGCAAGGTGTAACTGTCCTTCTTGGTAATGTAGTTAAGTCATTGATAAGCAATCACCACATGATGACTGCCATCTTTCTTATGAACTAACAAAAGAGAAAAGCCCATGGGCTACGCGAAGGCATCAATCGCCCTGCTTCAAGTAGTTTCTTGGGCTCAACAGCCACATGAGCCTCTTTAACTTTATTTTTTCAGTAGGGAAAAGACTGAATGGGTGGCGTCTCCACAGTCTCAACATGATGCAAATCGCCATTCAATTTCCCAAAAGTGTAGGTAGAGGTTTATAAGAGGTCTGATTATTCTTACATTAATTTCTTAACTTAGCTCTGTTTTTCACCAGTGAGCTCATGCCCAATAGAGGTGTCGACTAGAGCTACTAATGGGTTATTTCTAACCCAAAATCCCATAAACTTTCAAAGTTTTATGGACGCCATTTATAGTTTATACAAGAAGGAGACAAACATAATGGCAGGAATATTAGGCCCCACTATCCTGGGTTTGTAAGTGAGGATAGTGAGCACCACTGATACGGATCCAGCATAGGCAGGATCTTAAAATCCTGGACAGGTCAAGACCTCCTTGACGGCTGGGTTATCCATGTATTGCATCTCCAGCAATTGTCCTGATGTAATATTGATTTAAAAGGGTGTTAATGATAACCTGGGACTTTAGCGGTATAGTGGTCATCTTATGCAAATAAATATGCATGTCATCTTGGTCATTTACTGCAGGCAGGATTTTCTTTATGCGAGAGCCCCTTACATAGTTTTTAAGCTGGTCAATCTGGCTTTTGCTCTCCAACAAGCAAGCCTGAGCTTTATCCTTCTTCTTGGAGTCGCAGGAGCTTTCAAAAACCTTTGAGACTTGGTGTCCTAGAAGTAATAAAAATCCCTCATCATAGTGCATGAAAGAGGCTTAGTCCAGAGAATCTTAGTCCTGATGAGAAGTTCATAGCTTAGATTGTTTAATGAAACAGTTGGGTATTCACAGAAAGCTTATCAAAGTAAATGGGTAGTGAGGAATAAGCCCCAATGGACAGAGTACATCTGAACCAGCTTCCATAATACACGTAATTTTGAAAGTCCAGAGAATTTTTATATGTTCCATAATTTAGATAAAATGACAATCACAGGGGAAAATTTCTACAATGGTGTGGAAATTGATTTTAAGGATTTTAATGATGACGCATGTAACTAAGCTCCCAAACTGTGAGAACAGAGTGAGGATCATATGAGACTCATCAAAAAATGAGTAAGCAGTATCTGGTTCTTTATCATCAATGTGTTCCAAATCATCTTCTTCTGGTATGACAACATTAGCCTCATTAGAGGTTATTAAATATTCTTGAGGCGGTACAGGGTTGTCAGCATGAAATGCCTCATCCTTCGTGCTAAAAAACCTTTTATTGCCTCCTCATGAGTCTCTTCCAAAAAGTTTTGGTGCTATGACGGAATCCACTGCAGTAGGAGCATCAAGGTCTGGGATTCTTCTGGCTCTCAACGTGGACCTGAAGATGGCTGGAGGAATCATATGTGGAGGACTTAAGATGCAAGGTAGACGCAGGAATTTCATTTAGTGCTTCCTTAATTTTTGGAACCAGGTAAACTATTATTCTGGCCAATCGTGTGCATCTGGACCTTTTGAGAAAAGATCCCAGTGCAGAGATTATTGTGTTTATGGCGTTGTCCATGGTATTAAAATTAGTTGTTACCAAAGGCTGTGCTTAGGCATAGAATTGACTGGTGAAATCTACATGAATTTATCATTTGTTCAATCAAATGATCATAACCAACTGCTTCTGATTTTCCAAATTTTGGTTGGTTATGTATTCCTGGATTAGGGCGGTATATAATTGTTACCCAGATGTAATATTCCTTTAGTTTGGGAGACATAATCTTCCAGGTGGTAGTTCATGAAGGAGTGGATGTGCTTCACCTTCTGCCAGTAAGTGGCCTCTTAATCAAGCTTTCATAAGCATACAGGAAGAAGGCAATACTTTCCTTCCCAGGGGTGAATTTCATCCAAAAAATAGACTTAAAGTTAGTCATAATGGGGGTTGAAAGAGTATTGATGCCAGGAACAAGTGCAGGCTCAGAAATTTAAGTTTTCATATTATTTTGAGGGGCTTTTTGATCCATTCATCATCTTAGCCATTCCAGTTCCTCCTAAGTATCATCCCAATCTTAGTTTAAAGAGGTAATGGAGGCTTTATGGGCAACTTGCTCCTTCAGCGCTTAACCTTGTCATGTTGTAGGAGCAGCTGACTCTCAAAGTTACTCAGGGAAGCTTTGAACCTATGAAAGATTTATTCAAGTTAAGTATGTGACTATTGGTGAGCTTACCAAATGCGCTGAAATTTTCATTTCATCCAACAAGGCCTTGATCAAACTATTGGGTTGAAAAACGCCCCATCTACTCAAATCTTGGACCCTTGAGCCACCCTGCATATTTGATCCCATAAGGCAGTGAGCGCCATTAGAACGTCTTGTTTCCAGTAGTAATTAAGATCATCAGGAGTAAGCACCTTGGGAATAGAAGGTATTTGTAGCCCACAAGTTTCTTGAGTCCTTCAACCCTTTACTCCCAGAGGCGACATCACAAGAAGCTAACTCCTGGTAGTGCTGATGCAGGGCCACACAATGTCTTTGATCTGGTTGAGGCGCTGGTTCCAAGTGGCCTCAAAAGCTGCGCGATTGATAAAGCTGGTACTTAAGGTAACCAAATTTCATTATTTAACATGGCGAGAAGATTATGAGCCTCATTGATTAACTGACAGTTATTGACAATGGCTTAGTGATTGCCATGAGTGAGGGAGAAGGCCGCAATATAGAAATTGACAATATTTGAGTTTGGGTTTTGATTAATTTCTAGTTGTTGAGATACTTCATGGTAATGCAACCTGATTATTTGTAGGAGGTAATGTATGGCTGGATGAATGAAGATTCTGATTAGCTTTCAGTACTCAAAGACAATTCTTCTTAGAAGTAGTAAATCTGAGGTGTATAAATCTTACATAATGAAGGCATTAAAGAGGCGTGGGAGCGACTGAAAGGCCCTCCCAAAGAGTAGATGCCATTTAATTATTGTTGAATAATCTTGTTGATGTTCTCATATTGGAGTTGATACTGATCATTGTCAGTAGGGAAGTATAAATTGGAAAGTGGCATGAAACTCTAGGCTTTCAGGCTGTATAGGAGGTAAATCATACTGATAGGTGTTAATCCATTGAGTTAAGCCTCTTGATCAATCATCAGGCTGGTTTTCTTGTTTGCTACTATTCTCCATTTTTATGTGAGACAAATTTAATTTTACACTCAGAGCCTCCTGTAGTGAGCACCACTTTTCTCAGCGTAACAATTCTCTTAGCTGTAGCTGAAATTTTAAAATGGGCCCAAAGTTGTAAACTAATGAGGGAGTTCAATGAAGGCTAAAAGATGGGGTGAAATAGATACTTTAATGAGTTGGGAAGTGTCGCTTTTATAAGATGCGTAAGGACGTTGTGACTTGGGGACCTCAATGGCCCCATATCATCAGATTTTCACAGCCTTCTGGATCAACTGCCTAGTTGACACCCTCATTGTTCTGCATCATCCTCGTGACTGAAATGGTGAGGGTTTCACCTCTTAAGGTTCAGGAAGCGTAGGTGCAATTCTGAATGCATCACCTAAATTCTCATATGTGTGATGCTTCCTGATTATTATTCTTATGATTGCCTTCACAGACAGATTTTTGATTGTGAGGGCTCAATAGTTGACCTTTTGAGGCTCAATCTAAGAGTAGGGATCTCAACTTGCTCATCATCTCAACTCCTGACAGTATATATTGCCAAAATATGGATGGCCAGCAAGGTGAAACCCAAAGAACTAGATAATGCAAAATAGGGCTTGGAACTGCTAGGGCTTGGCTTTTTCAAGGTCACCCTTATGAGGAGCCTCCCATACCAATCATTAAGCTCGCCCAAACCTAAATAATGCCTTGAAGAGGCAAAGCCCAGAGCTGAGTCCTACCCCAGCTGAGAACCTCAAACTCAATTTTGTCTCAAGATCTTAAAGCTCAAACACAAGTTAAAATTCAGTGATTGTCAGCCTTGAAGATAGCCAGGCCTAATTGTTACATCACCCTCCCCATTAAGGTGTCTACTCACAAAGGAGGAGGGTACACTGAAAGAGGGTCTGGCTGAAAAAAGGTCTTCCTGTGGCGAGCAACCTCAAGCCCTGTTAAATTTTCTATAGTGAATTCCAGGTTCATATTGTATAGTGTGCCTCAATAAGTGTTGGAGTAAGACAGAAATGTTTGACTCAGTTCTCCTGATGAGGGTTTGCACCTAGCACTAGGATAGGATTCATATTCTCTCTTTCACTTCCACTCAGGATGATCTTCCTAACCAACTTGGAGGGCACTTTCCTTAATGGTAACATGAGATGGCACGTGGTATAACGTTAACTGCAAGCTTTTTACATACTTTAGTGAGTGGTTCTTTTTACACTAATTTACAGATTTAGTTCCTTTCTGGTGCTTCAAAAAAACTTCTTGACCACTGGGCATTCATATGTAGACAAAACCCTAATCTTCTATAAGCACCAAATAGAAAATGCTATTTGGCATTACTCCTCAGACTCTAATATAGAATTGGCTAAGCCTTAGATAGCTGAATGAAAAACAAAAAACTTAGTTTGAATAAAGTTTGGTACTTTTGTTTTAGGATAGAGTTAAAATTTTTAGAAGATATTTTAGCCTATAATAGTGTCCTATTTGAGAGTACTGTAAAAGATGATAAAGGGTAAAATGAATCTTTTCTTAACTTTAAGGGAATATCATAAAGTTGATGAGTTACATGGTATAACTATTCAGGAATAGGTCAAAAATTCAGGTGAAAAGTTGTCAATTGTATGCGCTATGAACTATATGCATGCATTAGCTTAATACATTTCAATTGTCAGATTAGATAGACAAAAAGATCTAAAGGTCCAAGGCAAGTCAACAACTCATAGAGATAACCCCCCTTCACTTGGTTAACTCTTCCAATAATTCTTTATGTTGAAGTTTAAAGAATTGAGTATAGCATCTAAAAATTCACCATGGACCCTATTAACACTCTTACACTGGCCAGACATTTGATACTGTAAGCATCAGGTAATTATCCCTCCAAGGTTCTAAAAAACCATTTGAAAGGGGTGCCATTATATGAGTTCTTACAAACCTATAGGTATCACAATAAGTCTATATGTCAACTTCCTTAGGTTTATGTAGTGTCCCTCAGTCTTGGTCTTTCATAATCTTTTGTTTGATTTTGCATACCAAGACTTTCCATAAGCTTTGGTATATATTTTATTTATTACTATAAACATTCAATATAAAAATAATATGATAGTTAGATTTATTATTGTCAACCATAATAGAATGCAATAAGGGAGGCAAGGAGGTTGTCGTCCATAAAGTAGTTGAAAAGGGGAAAAAACTGGTAGTATTGTGATGATCAATATTATGCGCTAGTATGGTGGGTACAACATAGAAGGTCCACTGGGAAGGCGACGCTGATGCAAGCTTTTTAATTTGCTTCAAAATTCCATTGGCTCTTTTGATCTTATCGTTGGTCTTGGTATTGTATGGGGTGACAAGAACATCTCAAATTCACATGCAAAAATTTATAGGTCTTGATTATTATTCAGCCAATAACCCCTATAAACTTATTACTTGCACAGCTTCAGTTCTTGTGCAATTAGTACGCATTGTATAGTTGGTGATATGTTTGGTTAGTAATAGTAAGATGATTATAATGAATAGTTGAATGGAATTCTTAGATCTTGGCCCAACGCTTGGTCAGCAAACTGCTTGAAATACTTGAGATGTCTCAAGATAGGAATTCATTCCCTCATACCATCTAACCTGATCTTCTCTGAGATTCCCTGGTGACAGTTTCTCCAGTTCAACACACAGTTGGCAGCAATCCCCAATTTGTTTCCACTTCTCTGGATCCCCTCTCAGATCCTTACTCTTTACCTTAAAGAGTCTCCTAATTATTACACACAGCAATAATTCCCTGAGAAAGAATAGAACAATTGGATGCTGGAGTTTACTAAACTGGTTTATCTACTATATACTGTATAAGCTTTAAAACTGTTTACTGTAAACTGTTTAACTTTTTATATTATGAGTGAAATTTTAGGGAATTTATAGTGGGGGATTCAGTTGTCTAACCCTCAGTTGACACCCTTTGATGAAATGGCATCTGTTGCCATTGAATCACTCATCCTCTTCTCATCTGTGATGGTCTTCCCCATCCTGGCTAGGATTCCATCATTGGATATCCTTGAGACCTAAAATGGAAAGAGTCAGAAAACGTGTCCCCAACGTTTTCCTCTTGATCCAAGCAAACCAACTATCTTTGGCAAGCGACCTGCTTAGAAAAAGGGATTTTTTACCCATTATAGCAGGTCACAAACCAACTGATTTATTTGCTAGTTGCAGGCAGCATCACTCGCCTTGCAACTTACTACTTACATTTCAAATAATTTGGTGATGAAACCTGACTGATCCCAATTGGTACACCTGATAGTCAATCACTATCAGATGTCCCTATTTCGCCAGCAATTTTGCCTGAAGAGATCTTAAGGATTTATCCAGATTGATCCCTTACAGATCTGATCAGGCAAATATCCTAAAATCCCCCAAACATAGTTACTCTGAAATCAGGGGCAACCAATTTTCAATTCACCTTGAATTAGGGAATTATCCCCTAGCAATTCCTGGTAATCTAGCAGACTGGGAATATGGGTAAAAATCCCAACATCACATGATATCATTTAAGCTTGGTAGTTATTTATTGAGGTAAAGTTAGTAGCGTTATCTGTTAAAATACCTTGTGGATACCCATGTTAGTTTATATATTGCTCCTTGATGAACTTAGCAACAATCATCTCCCCAATGTCACAATTAATCTTCTTGACCCACTTGGGTAAGTAGCTGTTGGCTACAATGATTTATATATGGTTAAGATTACTAAATCAAAAAGTGTCCTATGACATGAAGCGATACAGTATGCCTGGACTAATTAGACTTTACTCAATGACAAATAGTTGAAGACGTGAATGTCTAAAGGGACTGACATTCATGACATAGATTATAACGTCTTGTATATTCTATTTCTTGGACCCCTAGTGATACCCTTATTAATTCTGTTTCAACGTTATGTTCAGTTCACCGCATAAAAGCTATGTGTGAACTAAAAACTATTATTCTGTCATTATAAAGCAAGGTTACAAGTATTTATTTGTTTTCCCTTATCTTATAGATCACCGCATCCTTATTTTCCAAATTTTTATAAAAATAGTAGTAATCTGTTTAATGATTGTCTTCTCATCTGATTAACTGAGAGCCTTCAAACTATATATTTTCTTAGCATAAAAATCGAGGCATTAACTATTAGTAGCCTAGAAACACATTTTCATTCTTGTTAGAAGCTCAAGAGCCATGGATTACTTTATAAGTGTAGGATTAACCCTTTGCACTCCGCTGTCCCCTCTCAGGGGACATCGTAATTCTAGCTTTACTATATCTTGGTTTGATTTCTTCTGTCATTTCAAGAGAAAATTTCGGAAAAGCATGCATTTCTCAAAAAGTTGTTCTGGAATAAGTTAATTCCCCATAATCACTAATAGACTTTAATGTCCCCTGAGAGGGGACATCTGAGTGATATGCTAGAATTATGATATCCCCTGAGAGGGGACAGCGGAGTGCAAAGGGTTAATAATTCATCGCCAACTGTGCCAGCTGGCCTTTGGGTACTTTAGATTGTAACGCCATCATAATGACGTGTGATCAAGGAATCTTAAATTATTCCATGACTTTATTATCAAGATTGTTTGCATACAAAAATAAGAGCCAGAGATAAACTCTTAGTTGCATTGTAATTATTCTCATGTTTTGCTAAACGTATGCTACAAAAAGTGACATAGTGATCTTATCCAACTTCATCTCGTTGAATAAGCACAGCCCAATTATGGTAAAAGATGTGATTAATTGCATAATGAAAGTGAGGTCAAATTCTGAGTGTTATTAAACCATAGCCTTTATTAGCACTTTTACTTGGTTCTTAAATGCGTCTTTTCACTCGGGGGACCACTAGAAGGTAACCCAACTCATCATTAGATGAGATGGCTTTCATCTAGCTGAGAAAACCTTGAATAAATTGTTAACAGTATCCCAAAAACACTCAGAATCTCCATCACATTATATTGTTTTCTGAACTTTTTATACAGTTAATAGTATAAAGTTTCTGAGGTTAAAGATTTGTTCCTTGGGTGTCAACAATATAATCTAAGTATTCTCCCTGATTATCAAAGAATTGAACTTTTTATGGCTTAATTTAAGTTTTAGTGAGTTAGCTTTTTAATTCCTCTAGATGCTCCAAATTCTGAGTAATAGTTCTTGAGTATACATTAATATTCAAGTTACAAAATGGATGAATCTTAAATTTAAATCGATTAGTATGTCATTCGTTAAATTTAAAACTTCATCTGGTGCTTTGCAATACCTTAAGGCGACTACAGTGATTAATATGACTTGTGGGAAGCGATACCTGAACACATCTATGCTTCACCTCAGACAGGCCATTTTTCAAATCATCTAATGAGGTTCAGAGCATTAAAGTATATTAAACACTTTTTTGGTCAAGAGGATCATCAATTCGCGTTAGTGGTATCAATTTCTATTAGTATGTTATTTAATTGGTGATAGTCAATCACTATTCATTTAGAGCCATCCTTCTTCTTAATCATGAGCACTGGACTGGCCTAATGAGATCTGGAGGTATGAAATCACTTGATGTAAAGGCTTTCTAATCTCTTTCCACCCAACTTTATTGCTGGCCATCCTACATTAAATGGGCTTGAGTCATATGGGTTTAGCGTCACCTGTTTCAATCACATGTTGGATTCCATCGCACACCTAAGGTCAAATTCATTTGGTTGCAACTTTCTAAGTATACTTCTGTAGTAATGCCTAGACTTAATTTTTTGATCTTATGTCAATACTAAGGTGTTTGCGTGGCATAATAGATATATTTTTTGAGCCTCATCAGGTAGTCTGTATTCTGACAAATTCCCAAATTCTTCAATTCCTTGAATCTTTTCCCCAGAATCAAGTGTAAATATGCGACTTTTTGTCCTTAATTAATTAAATATATGTGTTCCTATATTAATAAGTGTAACTTAATTTCTTATATCCGGTAGTAAAAACATGGGGGCGGCATTCTGCTCTATATGTGACCATTTCATGAAAATAGACTTCACCTAGTGTTAGACTTAGTCCTATTTTGGGTGAAGCCCCAAGTTTAGGTTTCAATTATACATTATTTAGATTATTTTTTAATTTTTATTATAATAGATAATTATTGACTGATGCTTTATCAGGCTAAGGCTTTAAATTATGTTTTTGCTAAATTCTAAAGCATGAGTGTTTTCATAATGACGCTGAATACTATGACCAGAAGGTTGGAATAAATCGCCACTTAGTTCCCTACAAGCCAATATGACTAAATCATCACCCTAATCTATTTATTACTGTTGTAGCAACGTACAATGACGAGACCTTGTTCATGAATAGACTCACCAGTTATTACCTAACATTATCCTCTATATGCCCTTGTTTATTTAGTTACTAAAGCATTAGGATTCACTACCAAATATTCTTTTAGCTCTTAATCAAAGTATTCCCCTCATTTACTTTGTTCTTTTTTAGTACTAGATGGTCCCAACCTCATTTACTTTGTTATTGATTTTTCATGTTACTTTAATTAGTAAGGCTAATTTTTCAGTAGCTATTTCTCCTAAACTTATATCTATTTTTAAGTTGGAAGCTCTCTTGGAACCGCTAAACCTTGATTTAGGTTTAGCCCCCTTATAATCAAGTCAAACTGACCATTGCCTTAGTAAAAATTTTCTTCTAAGAAGAGTCAAAGAGCAAAATGCCTTAGTGAAGTATGATTCACTAAGTCGATTGCTGATACTACCAAGACTGATAATCTTGTAGCCATTCACCATAACGACCAAAGTACCTTTATAGATTTTTAACAATTGATGCTTTATTTCAGGTGCTTCTGAGGATACCTGGTAAGGAGATACTTTTGCAAAGTTGAACTATTACAGCAATAATAAGAATATGATTCTTTAAAAAAGTCCGCTTTGATGATTAATATTCCAGTTCCTTAGTATTATCAAACAAGCTATTAATACTATAATTAAAATGTAGTTATCTTTCATCTTGTTCAGCTTTTAAAACACCTTGGCAATGCTTTCATAAATCAAGGCAAATTCTATCAATCAGGCAGCTGCTAGTCAGCTTTTTAAGGAATTAAATATAGAAATTTATCATCAAGCTAGGAGTACAGGCATCAAATTTAAAGATTAAACCCAAAAACTATCACATCTTTAACACCATCATTGATGCTATCATACACTGTAAGGAGCAGCTGCAACACTTCCAGAGTGATCAAAATACTCCTACTAATAATAATGCAATAACCAAGAAAAGAAAGAATGGCTCTGGATCTTTCTTTCTCTTTAATACCCAAATCAAAGCAAAATTTTGGATTTTTTAAAAAAAAATACAAAAAATAACCACTTGATCAAGCCAAAACTTACCAATGTAGATGCAATCAATGCCTGCTGCCCAGCTTGGGGTGGTGGTGCACTGCCATCTGGCATCTTTCAGCTGCCGCCAAAGAGTGCCTGGGCTGGATCTGCTAGCCCTCCCAACGCTACCAGGTGTTATGTCCCCCCTTGGGACTTGGCCCACCACCTCGCAAGCTCTCAGGCAGTGCTCTGGAGCCCTTTGGTGCTCCCATGGAGCAATTTCATTTCAGCCTCCAGGTCAAATATAGGAATCTTTTCTCATATGTAAGTGCAGCCATCATTGAGATGGCCATGGCAGTTTTCAATTCTGCTAGTTTTATTGACTTCTGCCCCTTTAAGGGTATTTCAACCTCAGCTTCCATTCAGAAGCTGATGCAGCGGCAGCATCCAAGCTGAAAATCATTTATAAAAAAATTCCCAGTCCCACCGTTTGCACCCAGCTCCCAGATGAGGCCACTTTGGTGGTCCAGTTCTCCAGGTTGCTCTCTTTCCTTTCCCCCAAACGCCTCCGCCATGAGCTCATGGAGGGTTTGGCCATTTATGGTGCAGACTCCATGTTGCAGTTTGTGGTTCCTAATGGGGCAGATCAGTTGGCAGGGCCTCACACCTTTGTAACAATCCACCCATTTCATTCTGACTCTCACCTTGCAATTCCCCCCACACTGTGATCAAATCCGCCCCTGATCACCCATTCTAGGTGCACGTCAAAAAGGCCATGCCATTTGCCCCTTGTGCTTTGAGCTTGACCACTCAAAGCGCAAGTGCCCCAAAGTTTCTGCTTCCACTGCATCTGCCACTCTGGTCTCAGGCGCCACCTTGTCAGCTGCCTCACTCCAATTTTCAAATTGGGCTCGATCCTCCCACCCCCAACATCAGGGAATTCTGGCGTTGCTTCAAAAGCAGAAGACAATCAAAATTTAAAAAATTTAAAAATTTTGAAAATTAATCAGATTAAAGAATCCTGAGTTGATGGCTGAACCAGTTTCAACTGAGCTGCCATGGTAAACAGCATGTGGCCAATCAGCTCTGGCCACCGCCCCAGTTCCTGGGGCTGGCCCAGAACTGGCCAAATCCAATCCATTCAAGGCTCTCAAATGGATTGAGGAAGATGGACGGCTGTGCCATGTGAAACCTGATTTTTCTTTGAAGGAGTTCTTTGTTGACCCTCCCAAATCATGTTCCTGCCGTTTTTGTCCAAAAACAGGTTTCCCAATTATAAAAATACCAACAACATGGCAGTTGCAGCTGCAGATGCCCCAGCCAACACCCTCCTCCACCAGCAACTCCATGGGGCAATGGAGCCCCTTGTCAAGGGTATTCCTATCCCCAATTTTACTCATGATTTTGAGGAAGATGCGAAGTATGAAATTGAGGAGCTTGCTTTTGGTGCAAGCTGCGCTTGTATTGATGCAGCAAAAACTTCTCTTTTTGACCCCAATTATCCCCAAACCCAATGGCATATCAAGTTATTTACTTGTGTGCCATCTCTCATCAATTTTGCTGAGCATCAACTTGCTCAATATGTCGAGGCGATGGACACCGCTGGCCTCATTAACAAAGAAAACCCCCAATTATACCTCCTTATGCCTCATGTCGCTGATGCTCCCACCCCAATTCTGGAAGTTTTTAATTACACTTCCAATGGGGCAGGTTTAATCTCAAAGTTACACTGGGCGGATTCTCCAAAAAGGCGTTAAATTTAATTGAAAATAAAAGTTATAATTTAACCTAATTTTTATTATCAAAAAGAGGGAATATTTATAGGCTTCTTAACTGCTCATAATCTATCAGAGTGAATTAACCTCTGCACAATAAAATCTTCAATCAATTGATTGGGATCAGATTGATTGTATCCTTGATAGATTGTGATATATTGCTCACTCCTTCCAATGATGTCAGGGGAATTGATGTAGTAGATTTTTTGGAGATATGAGAATTTGGTGAAATCCTGACACCAATGCTGTCCACCATGGTCTGCCAGCTAAAGTGGGCACCAGACAAACGCTTCCCCAAAGCCTCCTCGCCATCTGATATGGCTTCCTAGGCTGATAACCTAGGGGCTATATTAGGAATTTTTTAATTTATGATAATCCCTTTGTTGGCCCATTTGCGAATAAAGATGCGTGGTGGCTCCCCCTTTTGGGTTGGGCACCACTAGTGCTAAAAAAAGAAAGATTGGCTCTGCAAGGCTCTCTGCTATACTGATAATGAGATCAAACTGGATGAACTGAAATCTTACGTGTTCCTCTCAATTCTTGCACCAGACTTACCACTGCTCCGACAGCCAAATTGGAAGAGCCAAAACGGATTTCTTTGTACTAATTTTGTTTCTTGTGACAAAGCTCCTTATTTTTCTGATAACAAAATTAAATCCCAACCCAGATACCTCTGCGCCTCTTCTGCTTTTCTATAAAGGCTTATGTCTGCTTCAATGGATAAATTGGGACAGCCAAACTAGATGCATCAGCGCTGATACATTTGTGCCTAATGAGTCCCAAAGATATTCTGAAAATGTCCTCAGACCATCTGAATCAAATGCTCCATACCTAAACTAGATTTATATCATCTGAGGACATCAAATAACCCAATAATTCCAAAGTTAACTAATCCAATGGCACTCTTAAACAAATTTTGTCCCCTTGAAAATTCTTCTATTCTCCATTATTTTATTTTTATTTTGTTCTTTTTACTAGTACTTTAGTATTTGTGTTAGTGACAAAGAATCAAGCCTACATCAACCAATTTGGGGTGGGTTTAAGAATATATCACTTGACTTGCTTATAAATTTAGTAGAAAGTGCTTAAACTCTTCTGCCTTCATCAATTATAATTCAAGCAAAGTGACTATAGTACTTTCCATTCAAAATATTAACATTTTTCTTAGATCTGCCAGTTCAAAGCTTCCTGAGTTAGGTTTATATCTACCTGTTGGCACTCCAAAATTCTAAATGTTAGTTTATCTCAGCAACAAAGTTGGAGTGTTTTTATAACTGACATATTTAATGAAAATTAAATATTGGTTCAACCTTGGACAAATACACTAAAAGAAAGATTTTCACCTGGTACAGGTTTTTATCCTATGTCAAACAAAATTTTCACTAAAGTGGAATCAAGAATTTTCCTTCCAGGCTAACCAATCTTACCATTTTTTAATTGTAGCAAGGTTTAAATAATATTTTTCACCTTTGATTTTTTGTTTATGTTTGATATCACATTTGAGCTAATTTAAAAATCATACCATAACTAAACAACTCCAAAAAACTGACACACAGCAAACCCCAGATGTCCTCACCCTACTGTTCGCAGCTCCAAAATGAGGTAGTGTCAAAACCCTCTAGAATCTTCCACCCAGTGTGAAAACGCTTTTAAACTGGGTTGACCAGCCCCCAATCCTTTGGGTCAATACATTCCCCAAGGATCTCGCCCTCCACCTCGCACATTCTCAAATGGTGCCTCATAGCCCCATTGTGCTCCCCCAAATCAAGATGCAATTTGGCCTCCAGGTTGAATATGGCAACTTGTTTCCCTACAACGACAACCAAATTATAGAATTAGCCCAGGCGCTTATGCAGCCTATAGGCTTTATTGACTTCAGCCCCTACAAGGGGCACTTTGACCTCAGCTTCACTTGTGAAGCTGATGCTGCAATTGCAGCCAACATTCCCATGATGTTCTGAAGAACCCCTATCCCAACCACTCACACCTGGTTGCCTGATGACACAACTCTTGTGGTTCAATTTGCAGGCCTCCCTACCCATCTCCCCCTGTTACTTTATATAAAGAACTAATAGCTGGGTTGTCAATATATGACGCAGACCCATTCTACAATTTGTGGTTCTAAATGGAGCTAACCAGCTTGTGTGCCCTTGCGCCTTTGCAACTGTACACACAATATCAACTGAAATCGCCATTTTGATTCCCCCTTGAACCTTTATCCCCTCTGCCCCTGACCGTCCTTTCTGGGCCAGAGTAGACAAAGGGCGCACGATCTGCCCCATTTGTTTTGACCTAGACCACTTAAAGTGGGTATGCCCCACCATAGCCCAAGCTGGAGCTCACACTCTCAGCTCCCTCATGATGCTCCCATTGCCAATCCAAAAACTTTTTTCGAATGGGGCACAATCCTCCCTCCCCCTCCACCCAAAATGGCAGATGCAACTGCCACTGATTCAGCCAATAAGGAACCTCATGTCAAACCCCACTCCCACTCCAACTAATCAGGAGCCAGCATGAACCCCAGTAAATTAAAAAATCACCCAGCCACCCAACCCAGACCACCCATATGCCAATCAACCTATCATTTTCATTTATAATCCCCAGGGTTTATTGGAGGAAGTTGATGATTTGGGAAATCCCATCCCTAACTTGGTTGAGGCCCCAGGCCTTAAATGCAGCTAAATGGAGAATATGAAGCTCATTTTTAACTTGGCACTATGCTCTACGCTCCAATGCCAATGAATTCTGAAGTGACCACCAACTCACCAAAGAGGTTGTTACCTCCCCTGATTGTTGCCCCCTCCCTAAGGCTGTAGCAAAAACATTTGCATTATTGGCCAAGGGGATACCTGCCCTTGTCCTTCCCCATGAAACAAATTCATGAAAAATAATTTATCTGATTCCACCAAGTTGCCAACAAGGCAATACAAAAGTTGTGATGGTCACAAAATTGGCCCAAAGACCTGCATTACCAGCAACAACATCACCACCTTTACCACCCTTCCCAAAGTTCGCCTCAAGGCTGAGAAAGCCCTATCCAAATATATCACCACCCTCCTCATAGCAAAATTTGAGCTGCAAGTCCCACTCTGCTACCTCAACCCCCATTTTGAGGATTCACCCATGCTCATGCTTTCAGTGCTTTGTCATACACTGTCCAACACAGAGGAGGAAGAGGAGCCTCCTGATCTCCACTCACCCCCCACCATGGATGTATAGCTGTTTACTGCCTTCAACCTGGTTGGATCATTTTAGTTTTTTTATTTTTGCTTCAGTTTGAGTGATACATTTTCTCTTTCTGTTCATTAAATTTTAGTTTAGTATAAGTTTTTCTCCTTTGAGCTCAGTATTGTCCGTCCCCTGGTAAGTTTGCCTCAGTTAGATAAATGGAAAATTTTCTCACCTTTGATGACGTGACAACTGGGCAAAGTAACTAAATTCCATCCCTTTGATATTTTTTAGTTATCTCAGATCTTCTTTACTATATTCAAAAATTAAAGTTTGCTTTTATCTATAACCATGTAAATTTCCATCTAGCAAACACTTTTTCAGATGGTTGCATAAGCTTATTGCCATAATCCCACAAAAAACTACTTCAAAAAACTCAATTTAATCTGAACATAAAAGTTTTGCCTCCCCCTCTGCATCCCAGCAGGTGAACCTATTTGTAACTCTAAGGCCTACCAGTTTGACCTTAAACTCAGCTGAATCTGCGAAAAGATGGTTGCCATAACAGTTTGAAAGACATTAAAGAGGAGTGAAGTTCAAATGGCACATTACCGGTGAAAACAGGGATAAGCTAAACATAAGAAAGCATTGCAAGAATGCAGCATGGTCTTATACACTGCCCCTCTGCCCTAATTATGAGATGAAGCTTAACAATCCTGAGCAGGTGATATGCTAAAAGCCTTAGTATTCACGCCTTTTAAATTCAAAAAGGTCAATGTAGACAATGTCAGAAACAATGTCAATGTAAAGATCTAACATACCACCCACTGCTTTCAGATTATAAGACTTAGAAAAACTTTATGCTCGTTAGGTTGAAATTTATAACATCTGCTTTAACTATTGTAGCTGACTCAACTCTAGTAGATTGTTACTATACCAAGGTTAGTTGACTTTTAGAAACATTGTCACAACAAATAAAGTCTTGGAGGGCTCTAAGCTTTGCCCTAATTTGGGTAAAGTATCAACCTTAGGTGTTCAAATAATTCATTATTTACATCAATCTTGACTTATATTATTTGTTTTAGTACTAGTGGGACCCAACCCAAAAAAGGGGGTCCTCCATGCATCTTTATTTGCATTGTGCCAAACAAAAAATTATTATATAATATAAAAATCCTAACATGTAGCAGCAGCATTGGGCCTAAGCATTCTTATTAGAAGGGGGAAAGGGGTTAGATATTAAGTATGTCGCTGAAAATTCAGGTGGTGGGCAAAGGCAGACAAAAATGGGGTTGGAGCATCATCAGCATGGTGCAGAAGGGGAAAAGGTGAGGGTTCTCCTTATCAATGAGGTCAGCAGTGTGCATAGCCTCAATGCATTGATTGAGCTGGTGTTTGCAAAGGTGATTTTCAGGATTTATGATGAGCAAGTCAGAATCTCCACTCCTGAAATAAGCCAATATAAAGTGACTCTCAAGCCATCTGAAATGAAACTTGTCCCTGAAGCCATTAATGAGAGCTTAAATCAGGAAGCATCATGTGTATGAGAATTGATGGAGATTCCTTCAGTAATTTCAACTCCACTTCTCAAACTTTGAGAGGTGCGACCCCCACCATTATGGTCATGAGGATGATGCAGAAAAATGAGGGAGTCAATCAGGCAGTCAATCCAGATGGCTGTGAAAGATCCTGATCATACAGGACCATGGAGGTCCCCTAGGTACCACGTCCTTATGCATCCTAAAAAATATAACACTTTCCAACTCATTAAAGTAGTCTATTTCACCCCATATTTTATTAATTGATCTCCCTCAATAGTTTACAGCTTGGAGCACATTTTCAAATTTCAGCTACAGCTAAAAGAATTGTTACGCTGAGAAAAGTGGTGCTCACTTCATGAGGCTCCAAGTGTAAAATTATATTGCCTATCACATGAAAGTAAAGAATAATAGCAATTAAGAAATCCAGCCTTCAAATTGGTCAAGAAGCATGACTCAGTGGATAACACATCTCAGTATGATGTACCTCCTATACAGCCTGAAAGCCTAGAGTTTCAGGCCATTTCTCAAACTAAACTATCATCCATTGACAATGATCAGTATCAACTTCGATATGAGAACCTCACCAAATTTATTCAACAATTACTAAATGGCATCTACTCTGTGGAAGGACGTTCCAGTCGCTCCCACGCCTCTTTAGTACCATCATCGTGTGAGATTTTTATACCACAGCCCTACTACCATTGGGGAATTGGCTTTGGGAATTAAACACTATCTCCAAAGCCTTTTCCATATAGCCACACACCACTTCCCACAAATAGTTAGGATGCATCACCATAAGGTATCACGACAACTAGGGGCTTACTTAAACCCTACACTCAGATATTGTCAATTTCTATAATGAGGCCTTCTCCCTTACTCATAGCAATCACTAAGCTATTGTTAATAACTGTCAGTTAATCAAAAGGCTTGTAATCAGCTCGCTATGTTAGATATTGGAATTTTTGGTTACCTCAAGGACCAGCTTCATTAATTGTGCAGCTTTTTTTGACCACTTGGAACCAGCTCCTCAACCAGATTAAAAACATTGTGAGGATCATCCAGTAGCACTACCAGGTGTTAGCCTTCCGTGATATTGCCTTTAGGAGTAAGGGGCTGAAGGGCCTAGGGACCAGAAGGTCTAAAAGGCTCTAAAGGTCCATAAGGGCCTGAAGGTCCCCGTGGGCCACAAGGACTATCTAGTCCCGTGGTGCCTACACCTGGAGATCCTAATGACTTTTGGAAACAAGATGTAATTACAGTGCTTGCTGCCTTATAATATCAGAAATTCAATGTGGCTCAAAGTTGAAAGCTCAAAGTAGATGGTGTGCCTCTCAATTCAGAGTTTTGATTGAGTCTTTGTCTGATGAAATGAAAATTTCAGAACATTAAACAATCTTTTCAATGATTGCATCACCCAACTTGAACAAACCTGTCACAGGTTCAAAACTCTTTTGAGCAACTTTACAAGTCAGCTGCTCCTTCAACGTGCTGAGTTTCAAGCGCTAAAGGAACAGGTTGCCCAAAAGCCTTCATTACCTCTCTAAACCGAAATGGAGATGACATTCAGGAGGACCTGTAAGGATTAAGATGATTTTTGAATCAACAAGCCCCTCGCAACTATGAAGAAACCAAGATCCCTGAGCTTGCACCAGTCTTTGGCATCAAGACTCTTTATACCCTCTTGTGACTAACTGGAAACTAGGTTCAAGTAGAAGTTTACCCCAGGGAAGGAAAATATTGCCTCCTTCCTTTACAGTTTTAAAAGCTTGATGAAGGAAGCTATGGGCTGTCAGAGTATGAAGCACATCCATTTCTGCTTGCATAGTGCTGCTCAGGAAATTATGACCCCCATTCAAAGGAATGCCACACCTAGAAACAAGTCTGTACCGCTCTAATCCAGTAATTTGGAAGCAACCAAATTATGGCCAATCAGAAGATGGCGTTCATGGGCATTTAGCTTAACAAAGTAGAGAGTCTGGTGGAGTTTGCCAGCCAAATAAATGACAAGTGCAACCTTAGGTAACCAACAAATTAAATTATCTTGGCGGCTCCATAACTGCGGTCATCTCTGCATTGGGATCTATGTTGAGATCCATATTCACATTATTGCTAGAAGAGTAGCTTCACCTGAATCCAGGAAATTAAGGAAGCACTTAAGAAATTCCCAAGTCTGCTTTGCATATTAAATCTACCGTATCTGCCTCTCCATTTGCTCTTGGGTTAACGTTGTTGAGAACTATAAGAATCCTTGACCTTAATGCTCCTACTGCAATGGATTCCGTCTTAACGCCAATATTCATTGTAAGAAACTTGACAAAGAGGTGGGAAACGGCTGTCAGCATGAAGGATGAGGCACTTCATGCTGATATCCCTTTACCTCCTCAAGGATGTTTATTGACATCTAATGAGCCTATTGCTATCATACCAGAAGAGGTTGATTTGGTACACATTGATAATAAAGACCTGATGGTGATCTCTCTTCTTCTGATGAAACTTCTATGTTTCTCACTCTACCCCACAGTTTAGAAGCCTTGTTACATACGTCACCATTCAAGTCCACTAAATCCCCCTCCACGCCACTGTCAACAGTGGTTTCCCCCTGAATGTCATTTTGTCTAAATTAATTAATTGCATCAAAATTTCTCCAGAATTTCCCATTACATGGAATATGGCACATCTGGACTACAATGCACTCAGTTCATTGGCATATTTCTCTCTACTCATACAATTTGGGAAGCTTTTAGAATACTCAGCCATTACGTTAGACATCCTAAGCTATGGCCTTCTCTTAGGGACTCAAATTTCCTAGTACTATTCTGCCATCATGAACTATGATGATATTCTTATCCCTGCTGGGTCACTGGGTCCCACTGGTTTCCAAACCTCCAGAGATGCCTATATGGAGATCAAAGCTTGGGCTTGCCTGTTGATGAGAAAAAGCCATATCAACTGGCTTGAATATCATGTAAGGAGTTCTTGAGTACAGATACCCCCTCCTGCCGTAGATGGCTAAGAGGGCATGCCCATCTATTTGCCTAAACTGACTTCAATACCACCAAAGTCTCAGGTCATCGTCAATACCAGGGTCCATATCAGTATTCCTTTAGGACAATTTCTGAAAATTTGAAGCATGAATAGCCCTTCCATCAAGAAGATCCTGACCTGGCCAGGAAGCTTAGATCCCGCCTATGTTGGATCCATAACATTGATTCTGGCCAACTTCACTGGCAAACCTAAGACAGCAGGGCCTAGTATTCAAGCCGCTTATGTTTGTCTCACATCTGTAGAGGCCATCAACGATTTCCATAGCTATTGAAGTTTAAGGGATTTTGGGTTTTAAACCCCAATTAGTAGCTCTAGTTGACATTTCTATTGGGCAGGAGCTCAATGAGCAACAGAATCAGGTGAGGAGAAATTTAAGAATATTCATACCTCTTCTCAATCTCTAACTATAATCAGGAAAATACATGCATTTTACAACATGTGGAGGCTTCAGATGCTCCCCCATTTTGGTCCCATCCCTGGAAAAATGTAAAGTTGAAGAGGCTCAGATGGCTGTTGAGCTCAAGCAACTACTTGAAGCCTGGCTACTGCTGCCTTCTCGTAGTCCTTGGACTTCCTCATGTAAGTTAATAAGAATGACGGCGGGCATTTAGTGCGATGGACTATCAACAACTTAGATTCTAATACCAATAAGGACAGTTACCCATTGGTCCAGATCAAGGACTCTCTCTTCTTTCTTACTGGGTCACAATAATTTTCACTATGGATCTCATTAGTAGTCTTGGCAAGTAGAGCTTTCCCCTGAAGACTGATCCAAATGTGCGCTCATAACCATTGGTGGTCTATTTGAGCCAAAGGGGATGCCCCAGGGCCTTTGCAATGCGCCGCCACCCCTCAACTTGCCATGGACATGATATTAGGGGACTTGAAACTATCCTATGTCCTTTTGTACTTTGATGATATCACTGTCTTTTTAAAGCTTCTACAGTCATTTGGAAAACCACTGGGAAGACTTTAACTGTCTTAGGAAGGCCTTGATAATGCTTAAGTATTCAAAGTACTCTTTCTTTCAATCAGAGATAGAATTCCTCTGTCAAAAGGCTTCAAAACATGGAATTAGCCCATCCCAGATAAAGTCAACATCATTAAGAAAATGTCACGCACTCAGAGCATAGGGATATTCAAGTATTTCTGGGCATGGTGAGCTATTATCATCAGTTCATTACTTGGTTTGCTGACTTAGCTTAGCCCTAGTCTACCTCCTACAGAAAAATGTGCCTTTCAAGTGGCGACTTGAACAGAAAAAGCCGTTTGATGCATTTCAGAACGTTTCTATTGCTAACCTATTCTAGATCATCCACACTAAAATTAACACTTTTTGGTATTCAATGATGCTAGTGACGTTGCTGTTGGGGCCATCCTAGCTCAGCATGATGAAGATCAGGTCAATCAACCTGTGGCTTACTTCAACAAGACCCTGAGCAAGGCTAATTGAAATTTGAGCATTGATGAGCATGAGTACCTGGCTGTTTTATTAGTAATTAAAAAATTCTGGCCCTATATATATAGCACCCGTTTCACCACTATCCCTGACCATTCCTCGTTCTGATGGCTGCAGCAGATAAAGGACCCAGATAGCCGATAGCAAGGTGGGCCACAAGGCTGAAAAACTACAATTTACTATTGTCCATCACATAGAAGCGATTCATCAAAAATGCTGATGGTCTCTTGAGCATTCCAGTGCTTGCTGACCTGAACCTCAAAGAAGAAAGACTGTACTATCTAAATTGGCTGTTAAAAACGATGGTAATTGGAGACTCCTGAGATCCAACCTGAGCTCTGAAAAATGACCTGAGATACTCAGATTAGAGAGGTAATTCTCTAAAAGAAATTAATAAGAAATGGCTCCCTTATATCTTGCTTTCTTCATGAACTGATGCTATCCTAGAAGGGTATATGATCATGGGACTTGGGATAGTGAAAAAGACCTATGAATGGCTGAAGAAATGATGCTACTGGGATTGGATGATAAGACCATCCAAGAATTTTGAGAGGCTTGTATGAACTGTTGATCCTAAGATTAGGCAGTTTCCAATACAATTATTAAATCATGGCTACCTCAAGTCCCTTTAATATCATTAGTATCACTGTAATGGGCCTTTTGCCCACCGAAGTACACAACCATAGATATATTCTATTATCCATAGACCATTTGAACAAATGAGTTAAAGCAATTTTGTGTTCCCAATGTACCACTAAGGCCATGGTCCTATTCCTTAGTAATCCATTTTCACCCAGCATGGATTCCAACAAACTTTACTTTTGGATAATGGCAAATTTTCACCTCTCAGGTAGCCCAAGGATAACTTCAATCTAGTAACTAACCTAAGTTTCACCGCCCCTTATAATCCCTCAACCAATGAGGCGTTGTGAAGTGTTAACAAAACCTTTGTCTTTATTTTTTGGAAGATGGCCGCCTCTGACCCTACTCACTGGAACCATTACTTACCCATGTGGGAATCCAGCTAAGGGTTGCTCGATGGCGTTGGTTGCTGCTGAATTCCACAATTGATTTTTTAAATAAAGGATAAAAAACACTAACAAAATAAAAAGATGGTTTTAAAGGGTTTTAATTAGTGTGAGCCTAGGAAGATAATGAACCCTCTCTATATCTTACCATTCAGTATTTAAATTTTATTGAGGGTCAAAGGGAATTCAATGGTAAATTTAGAATAGCTTAGTATGGTATGAACTAGGAAATATGTAAATATGGAATATAGAAGCTCAGAAAACTCGCTTCACTTTGGCTTAATGACGGATATTGAGTTAGTTTTAGAAAAGATGATCCTATGGGGTAACGATTTAATAAATTTCAGCCAATACCCATTAGAGAAAATTATTGCAACTTAAGGGACCCCCCGTCAAGCCTATAAAAGTGGGTGGTCCCCGCTTATGTGCTTGCTTTTAACCAGACGTGACCTGGGGAGAAGCCTTCAATAGATTCCCCAGGTTCCTCCATGTGGTTGGGGCAATTTAACTTCCCGACTTCATGCTATTTGCTCATATATTATTTGTAAAAGTGTTACCCTAATTAACGGGGTTCCACCAAGAATTGACTAGGATCTTTTGGCTGATAGAATTGTTATTGTTATTTAAATCGCTCTTATCATTATCATGAACTTATAAAATGTCCGACATTTCCCCTTTTCACCCAATTTTGACCCAAAACATTTTTTTCTTGAAGCTGGGAGGGTAAATGTCTGACAACCCAGCACCTTGCTTGCTTACCAAATAAGCTACCATCAAATCATCAATGTGTCTCCCTTTGAAGCTCTATATGGGCGTTCTCCCTGACTACCAAGTTATGTTCATCCCTACTCAATTAATCCATGCCTGATAATTCTGATCTGATCTGGAGAGACTTAGCCAATGGAATTATCCTGTTTTATACCCTAGCCATGCAAGAGCCGTTACCACCATAGAAAAGGAGACATCCCAATTTATTTTTTCAGCTAACCTTCCTTACCATTTTTTTATTAGCCGACTTTATTCTCTTTTATTGCCATCAACTTAGAGGCTGACAGAACAAGATTGACGTTCTTTGGTCTGAACGTTACAGGATCATTTATAAGGTGAACTTTTTGCACTTCATTACTAACATCAATCAGAGGTCAGTGGTGAAATGAGTACATAGCTGATCCCTACAGCCCTATACCCCCTCCAACAGGATCTTGAGGGGTTCATTGTCAGGAATTTCATTGATGAATGAGTCAAAACTCCTACTCCCAAATTAAGCCTCAATAAGTCAACTCTCAAGTCATCACATATGTCATGTCCCTGAAGGCACCAATGAGAGATTTAATCAAGAAGCATCACGTGCATGAGAATCAATAAAGATGCCTTTAGGTTTTTTGTCTCCAATTCCTGAACCTCAAAAGATGTAACTCTACCATTGTAGCCTTGAGGAAGATGCAGAACAATGAGGGCGTCGACCAGGCAGTTGATAGAAGGCTGTGAAAGATCTTGGATGTACAGGACCATGGAGGTCCCCTAGACATCACATCCCAACACATCTTATAAAATAAAGACACTTTTTATTAATAAAGTAGTTTATTTCGCCCCATTTCTTTATCTTCATTGACCTATTGCTAGTTTAAAGCTTCAAGCCCATTTTCAAACTTTTATCTACAGTCAGGAGAACTTGTACGCTAAGAGTGTTGTGTTTGGAACACAAGTAAAATATTTGCTGCGTTGGTGAGTATGAGGTCTTTTGGTCAAAAAGCAATGATCTCAATGTATTGATGCATGTGCGGCCTGCTTATAATGTGATTCATCAATGTAATATTTTGCTTCATTATAAAAAAGCTTTGGTATTTAGGGATGGCAATTCCCTTGAAAATTGGCTCAATTGCCATATGGGGGCTTGGTGTAGGAGGGAGTTAGTGGGGGCTATGGCTGCTTTGACAGCCTTTTGATAAATATTTTTGTAAACTTGATACCTGTTTTGAGGATATATATGGCCTTGGGGATTCAAAATGTGGGTTTTTGTAAACATTTTGGACCCATTAAATTCAGATTAGCTCTGTAGGCTCATTTTTCATCATTTATCCACTCAAGAGCCTCAAAAGGATTTGATATGCCAGCTCTGGGCTAGCAACAGGAGTTGGTTCTGTGCTCAATGCTGATTGGCCACACGCAATTGACCATGGCAGATCCTCTGGTGCATGAGCTGCAATCTGCTCAAAAATATTTCTATTGGTCGAGTCTTGGTTGGGTGGAGTGGTGGGAGCAGCACCCTTGGTGGATGAGGGTGGTGGAGGGAGTTTTGATCCCAATTCAAAGAATTCATTATAAACAGTGGTGGGTTTGGCGCTGGAGGGAGAGGCGGTAAAGGAAGCTTCAGCAGAAACTTCTAGCACTTGCTCTTCAAATGGTAAAATCTAAATCACAGGGTACAGATGGCGCAGCCATTTTTGACGTGTGCCCAGAAGGGATGATCAGGGCAGATCTGATTATGGCGTAGGGTATCATGAGGTGGGTTTTGCAATGGAAGGGGCAGATCATTGTGAAAGTGTGAGGCAGTGTGATCAGTGCTGTTGAGAATCATGAACTGCAAGATGATGTTGACGCTGCAGGGAGCCAAGCCTTCTGTAAGTTTGTGGCGAAGGCGTTCAGGAGAGAGAGGTGGTAGGGCAAGCCAGTAAATTAGACCACCAGTGTGGCCTCAACTGGCAAGTGAGTTTAATTTTTTGTATCAGTATACTTTTATATTAAAGGCAGCTGTGCTGCCACCATAGCGTGGGACTCACAAGTGAGGCCAAGATTAAAGTACCGCCAAAATGGGCGGAAATCTATAAATTCAGCAGTTTTGTAAGCTGCTGTGATCATCTTGATGATGGCCGCACTCACATAGGGGAAGAGGTTCCCATACTTGACCTGAAGGCCAAAATGCAGGTTGCCTCAAGGGCTTTAGGGGGCTTTCTGAGAACTTCCTGGGAGCATGTGAGTTGGTGGTCTAGGTCCCAAGGTAGGGCATATTGATCAAAAGTGTTTGTGGGGTTAGCTGAGTCAGCCTGGGGGCATTTCAGTGGCGGCTGATAAATTCCAGGAGGTAATGCACCGCCACCCCATGCGGAGGAAGCAGGCGTCAATTGAGTCAACATAGGTCTAGAGCAGCATGGGCAAAAAAGCTAATTGAGTATAAAACCTTTTCTTTAAGTTTTTGTTTATTTAATTAAGTGCTCAAAGCAAAGGAATGAGCTTCTTTGATTTATATTATTATAGATAATTTATCAATTAATGCTTTATTGGGTTAAAGCTAAAATCATTATTAAATCTATATTTTAAAGAGCTGAATAATTTTCTTAATTATTCCAAATTTTCAACCAAACAATTTTGAGATAAATTGACTCTCTACTGCTCTATCAACTAACAATAGGATCATAATACCTTTATCTAACTGAGGTAAGCCGACCAGTGGACAGACATTACCAAACTAAAAATAATGCAACTAATTAAATCAAACAAAACGCCCAAATGAGTTGATTGAATGTAACACATCAAAAGAAACAACTATTCAGGTAGGTAGCGGAAACCGCTTATCCCTCCATGGAAGAAAGGGAGGGGGTATTGTGGGGCTCATCTTCAGCAGCAGCTTCCTCATCCCAGAGTAGAATATGTGTCAAGGCAGATAGCAAGGGCGTCAGGGCATCAGCGGCATGTAGTTCAATATCTCTAATGATTGGTACTTCTAAGAAATTGCCAACTACAAAAATGGTAGTGATATATTTGGATAAAGCTTTTTTGGCTATAATGTGGGCGTCTGGTAATTTAATGAACGTGGCAATATTGGTTTGGGTAATTTTAGCTTTAGGATTCCGTGCTACAGTTACCACGTTCTGGATAGCGTCATTGACATTTTTGTGCAGTTGGTTCATATTAATCTTACTTTTTGGAGTAAGATTAATGGGGATAAAAGGAGGTGGAATACCTCCTGTGAGCATCACCACTGATTTGGCGGCAGCTTTGTGGAGGGGATGACAATCTGTGTGGCAGCTGCTTCTACTGCAAGCTAATGGTCGCTGTGGAATGGTTTGGCATTTGGCTGTGGGGCATATAAATGAGGGGGGAATTCTGCGTCCCATTCTGCATTACAGAACTGGTCGACTTGTAGAGATGGTTCTTCAATGTTATTACCTGATTCATCAATTTTATCCAATAAAAACCCTGGGTTCTGGTTGAATCAACTTGGGGGAATTTCATATGGTTGAGGTTTATTGATTTGTTGGAGGATACATGGGATTGAACTGGGGTCCAATCCTGTGCTTGATTGGATGTAGTATTTGTGGCAACTGGGGCAAGGAGGAGGCTAATTGGTGGCTGCAGGTGCAGCTGCAGCATCAGGCTTTGGGGGAGGGGGAGACAGGATTGTACCCCATACTGAAGCTGGCGCAGATTGGGAAGCAGATTGGAGGCTGGCGGACAAAAAAACAACGCTGTCAGAAGCAGCTAAGGAAGGGCACTTGCGTTTCAAGTGGTCCAACTTGAAACAGAACGGACAGATCATCCATATGCCCTCGATGTGGGCCCAGAATGGATGGTCAGTGGAAGAGAGATACCAGCATGAGGGGGAATTGATTGTGCAATTGTTTGATTCAGGGCTGATTGTGGCATATGCCTGAGGCCCAGTGAGACGTGTGGCCCCATTTGAGACTACAATTGCAAGATGGGGTTGGAGCCATAGGGTGCCAAACCTTCCATCTGCTCCTGTTGGAGCACCTCAGGGGGAAGGTGGGTGGGCAAACCAGTGAACTGAACCACCAAAGTGGTGTCCACTGGGAGCTAGGTAGAGTTGTTGGGAGAGGGGTATCCTAGAAGACCAGGGGGCACAGTTGCCACAGTGGTGGCATCAGTTTCACAGGTGAAGCCAAGATCAAAGTACCCCTTATAGGGGCAGAAGTCAATGAAAGTAGCAGGATGCATCACCGCCTGAGCCATTTCAATAATGGTGTAAAAATTTACTCTAGGTTGATTATCAGCTGGCAACCCAGTAACCTTTTTACTGCACCAGTTCAGTTTCCTCATGCACTTCATCGCGTTATATAAAATGTATTATTTATTGATGGTAATAAGGAGACTATTATCCATAGTTGAGATTGAATTATATTTTGGCCCAAATCTCGGCCAGTATTTCTAATTATATACTCCTGAAGTCGTACTTATAGGGATTTGTTCCCTATACTCTTGTCCACCCAATTTTTGCTAAGATCCCTAGTGACAGTCTTTCTCAGCCCTACACACAATTGGCAGCTATCCATATTTGTGGTTCTTTCATCTCTAGATCCCCACTCAGATCTTTACTCTTCTCTCTGAGAGTCTTCCAAGAATTGCCCTCTGCAATAATATCCTTGAGATAGAACAACACAATAGAAGCTGTTGGACATTTACAAGTCCAAAGGTATGGAAAAGAGTGGTTTCGAGGTAAGTGAAGAACAAATCAGCCAAAAGATCTTATCAATTCTTGGTGGAACCCTATTAATTGGGGTAGCACCTTTAATACTAATAATAATAAAACTCAGGCAAATACCACGAGTCTGACTGATTAAATTGCACTACTATGTGGAGAATTCAGGGTAGACCCTCAGAGGCTCTTTCCCTGGCCACTGTCAGTTTAGTTCATGTCCCCTCACGACGACCAGCCTCTTTTATAGGGTTGGTGGGGGCTCCTCAGGGCGAAAAGATTTTCCCCCTTTCTGATTGGGTCCAATTAATTAAATCCTTTCCAAATGGTTTTGTTTTTCCAAAAGTTACATCCCCATCAGCCCTCGCATTGAAGCAATGCGAGTCTCAAACTAACTGATAGGCTGTTTTAAATATTACCTAATTTGGACAGCACCAATCAATCTGAACTTGAGGCACAAAAAGTCTAAATTACAATTATCTGTGAGTCTCGAACTAACTGATAAGTTGAAACCACATATTTCCTAATTCAGACAGTACCAAGCAATCTGAGCCTGAACTATGAATTGTTCATTTATTATTATCGCACTATTATCAAAGCTTTAGTTTTTCCCTGCGCAGCGCCAAATAAAAGAACAAAAACATAAAAAACTTAATAATTTTATTAAAGTGCCTGTTTACATTATTTTTAATAAGTCTTAAAGAGCAGCTCCTGCGATATTGTTGGATTTGAGGTGAAACTACACTTTTAACCAAGCCTACAAAAATGCTAAAATCCAACAAGTGGTGCTCACTACAGGGGCTACATGTAAACCACCAAAAAGCTTTTGAAGAAATGACAACTTACCTGGACTTAAGGCTAGCTGAAGTTGAAACCCAACTAGCCAGTGCCTTGGCTCGCCTTTAAGGCTTCAAGCAATATTCCTCTCAAGGCCCCTATGGGCCCTCTCTCATCCCATGGTTAAACCGCCGTTCAGAATAAGTTCTCCCTGGTGAGGGGCAGTATCGCCTCCTTTCTCTATGTTTATGAATCTGGTATGGAAGGAGCGACTGACCTTCAAGAAAACCCAGGGTATCCTTCCCTCGCCCAGTAGTCGTATGGCTCAAGAGATTATGGTTCCCAATATGGCCTCCCTTACCACCTGGGCGGAGGTTAAACAGGCGTTGATTGATGAGTTTGGATCCAAATCAAATTTACAACGAATAAAACAGGCTTTTATGCGCCTTTGTTTGCAAGAGGGTGAAACACTCCCTCCTTTATTGAACGTTTCTATAGCCAAGCTCAACCGTTGTTGCTGGCCAAACTTCTCCTTTAGATGATGCTATTACTGCTATCATGGCTAGTTTGACGCCTTATCCCTCTCTAGCTATGCATATCACTGCAGTTAAGCCCTCCTCAAATCAGTATGGGATATAAAGGAAGCATTATTGGAGGTGGCTTGACTTCTACAAACCTGAACTTTTTCTCCAAGCTCCAATGTGGGAAGAAACTCGGACCCTTTCAGCCTCTTCTAAGGCTGTATCCTTATGAAACCCCACCTCTGTTGAGTTGCCACTGCCAACATACTCCTCCATTGTGTGATGATAGGCGGCCCAATGGTGGCCATTACAAGGCCGCGCTCCTCTCCCACCTCAAGTTCAAAGCTCATCCAGTGAAGTCAGTTAGCCCTTCACCTGGGCAGCCTATTGCCGAGCAGTCTTTTAAGCCACTACTTCAATCACCCCCAGCCTCTCTCAGGCTGCTGCTAATAAAACCTCCTGTTGTGGGATTACCCAAGCCAGTCGCTCCTATGGCCAAATCCAAACCTATTACCCTTCCATCATCTTCCCCTAAAAGGGGTACCTCCATGATACACCCTGCAAAAGCAATCAATGTAGATGTGAGCAACAAAGCCCTCTCCCTGTGAGAAGAGTAATCTGGTTCCTCCTCCTCTCTTAGCAATTTGTTGGGGTGCATCGACAATCCCTCAGATGATGAGTCTGAAGGGGGTGAGGGAGGACATAGGTTATTATGTTGGGAGCGCCAATGGAAGTACAGGTTCCCAAAAGGTTAAGGCCTGAACGAGTTGAGATAGGTGTGACACCACAACACACATATTTGCAGCAGGTAATGCGTGTGTCTGAGGTGATTGATACTGCAAGTGATGCTGATCAGTTGATTGGTACCGTGATCCGCTCTACCCCACAGGCTCATACCCTTCAGTCAATTAAAGACAGATGGTCCGCGATGGCTCAACGCCTGGCCACAACTTTCCAATTGCAAAAGGTCCTCGCCCTTATCCCTACCTTAGATAGCACGATAACCAAGGTAGAGTTTGTTATCAATAAGGTGCGCATGCTAGCCATCCTTGACACGGGTGCTCTAGTGAACGTGGTCTCCACAAAGCTCATAAAAAAGATTAAATTGGCCCCTGACCTTGATTGTTCTCAAGAGTTTGGAACTGCAGGGCCTAACAACACACGTGCTATTGGAGCCTATTCTTCTCTTCCCATCCATATTGGGAAACTCCTGATGGCTGCTCAGCTGCGGCATTGGACAATAACGCATATGAACTACTCATTGGCACTCAATTCATGATTGAGTATGACGGAGTCATCAATATGAAACAAGGAACTCTCTCCCTTCTAAATTATGAGGTTTCCTCTAGTCTTTACCAACGACGAGCCTAAGAAAAAGGAATACACCTACGTCGTTGAGTTCCCTTCTTCTGCCCTTACCCTTATTTACACCACGTCGGGCAGAAACACTAAACTGTTGCCTGACTTCGTGGATGCTTCAGAGGGCATTCCCTTGTATGTGGCAGATGAGATAGTCATTAAAGCGGGTGAGCAAAAAAGTGATAGACACCAATGTTACCATGCACATCCCTCGCAACTTCCTTCTGCATCTCACAAGCATCAATGTCCTAAGCCCTTTGGAACCTCGGGTATTGCCAGGTATTTTAGACCCTGCCTACCAGCGCCCTATCAACCTTCTGCTAGGAAACTTACTGGTAAGGACATGATCATCCAAAAGCATCAGAGATTGGAAAAGCCCTGTTGCTACCTATTGAAGACATCCACCAAGTTCACTGCTTGGGTCTATGGCGGATATGGGACTGCCCACTGATCAAACAATATGCACTTTGCCCAACGTCAAAATTTCTGAGGAGCTAACTTCTACTGAGCTTAACAAAGTTCACAGTTTACTGGAGTCCTATAGCGATATTTTTTCTCAATATGATACTGACTATGGTCACATGAAGGGTTGGACTCACACAATTGACGTTGGGGATGCTCACCCTATTCGCTCCAAGCCTTACCGAAAATCAAAAGTTGAGGAGCAACAGATGTGGATGGAGCTCAAACAATTGTTGGACGCTGGACTGCTGGTACCCTCACAAAGCCCCTGGTCGTCCCCTCTTCTACTGATAAAAAAGAAGAATGGCGCGCATATTATCGTCATGGACTATTGAAAGCTGAACAACCTTACCAAGAAGGACAGCTATCCAATCCCCTGAATTGATGACGCCCTGGCGCAACTCTCTGAGTCCCAGTACTTTTCAGCCATGGACTTGGTTAGTGGATACTGGCAGATGGACCTTTCTCCTCAAGACCAGGAGAAGTGCGCCTTAATCTGTAGCGAGGGTCTTTTCCAACTCACTCAGCTACCTCAGGGGTTGTGCAACGCCCCTGCCACTTTTCAGCGGGCCATGGACCACATACTCCAGGATCTCAAGCTCAGTTGTGTGATTGTCTATCTCGATGACATCACCATATTTTCCAAAACTTTCAATGAACACCTCACCCACTTAAAAGAAGTGTTCCAACAGCTGCGAGCCTCGCACATCAAGCTGAAGCCCTCCAAGTGTACGTTTTTCCAGAAGAAGTTGGATTTCCTTGGGAACACAATATCCCACGAAAGGATTTAGCCCTCAAAGATAAGGCGGAAGCAATAGCGAAGATGCCTGAGCCCAAAACCCTTCTTGACATACAAGTTTTCTTGGTTATGATGGGGTACTACCATCATTTTATCCTCAAGTTTGCCCAGCTCAGTGAGCCCCTCGTCCGGCTCTTGACTAAGAACGCTCCATTCCAGTGGGGTGAACAACAGGCCGCGTTTGAGACTCTGAAAGGGTTATTGCAGAAAAGGCCTATCCTCTGTCACCCTGACTATGGCAAGCCATTTGTGTTATTCACGGACGCCTCTGATTATGCTGTTGGAGCTATCTTAGCACAGCTGGATGAAAATGGGATTGATCATCCCGTATCATACTTCAGCAAAATGTTATCCAAGGCTGAACACAATTATAGCGTCACGGAAAAAGAGTGCCTTGCTGTCCTACTCGGCGTGAAATATTACCGCCCCTTCTTATATGGGACTTCCTTCAGAGTTATTACCAACCACGCCTCTCTAAAGTGGTTGCAGAATATGAAGGACCCCACTGGGCGGTTGGCGCGCTGGGCTCTTAAGCTCCAGCACTATGACATGACCATTGAGCACTGAGCTGGGACAAGTCATATGAATGTTGATGGGTTGACGCGGTTGCCCCTCCTTCATCTGGATAATAGTGAAGCAGAGAGGATGCATGACCTCCTCATGACTCCTGAGGCTTGGGCGGATGAGGATGAACCTGTACAGAAAATGCTTGCTCGCCATTCCCGCAACACAAAGGTTGAAAATGTGAAGTTATACAAACAAGTAGGGATAAAATGGTTGCCCTATCTTCGGCCCTCTGAGCGGATACCTGTAATTATTGAATCCCACACAATGATGGGCCATGGCCGAGCTCAAAAAACCTATGAGTGGATTAGAGAGCGGTATTACTGGGAAGGCATTATGGAAACCATAACTGAGGTTTTGGATGCCTGTCTCACCTGCAAAAAACAATCCAGCTTCAAGACCTGATATCTGTATCACTCAATCACGCCTCAACAGCCTTTCCACACCATGAGCTTGGATGTGGTAGGTCCTCTCCCTCAAAATACTGGGGGCAATCGATATATCTTGGTTGGTATTGATCATTTCACCAAATGGGTGAAGCTGTGGCTCTCCCCACTCAGACTGCCAAGGCCATGGCCACTTTCTTACACCAATATATCTTCACCCAGCATGGGTGCCCACAAGTCCTCTTATGTGACAATGGGAAAATTTCAGCTCCCAAGTGGTAAAGCTTCTCGCCACCTCCTTGGGAGCATAACAAATCTTCTCAGCACCTTATAACCCATCCACAAATGGGGCCATAGAAAGAGTTAATGGTACACTGGTCTCCATTCTCCGCAAGATGGCCAGCTCCGACCCTCTACACTGGGATCTTTATTTACCAGTGCCCTTATGGCTTACCAGATCAGCTATTATCGCATCCTCAAGATGTCTCCCTTCTGTGTGTTGTATGGAAGAGAACCTGGAGTTCCAGCCTTACTAGCCAAGGATATCTTCACTGCCAGGACGGACCCTGAACAAGCTATGAAACAATTAGCCCAGCACATCATTCAACTGCAAGCAGAGGCTATGAACAACTTGGCTAAGATGGTCACTAAAGAAGGCCAAGCAGCTAATGAGCGCCGGGCTCCTATACCTTCCTTCCAGGTGTCAGACTTGGTGATGTATTACCATAATCGAATCATACCAAGAAGGGAAAATCTTGGTTCTATCTGGGAAAGTCCCTTTTCCATCACCTATAAGCGAGGGGATGAGTATTTTATTAAGTCCCTTGCTTCAGGTCTTATTATCAACCGCATTCATGGGCGGTTCTTGCAATCTTATACCTCCCCAACCACTCTTGAAGGGGTAATGTCAGACATTTACAAGTCTGAGGTATGGAAAAGAGTGGTTTTGAGGTAAGTGAAGATCAAATCGGCCAAAAGACCTTGGTCAATTCTTGGTGGAACCCTATTAATTGGGGTAGCACCTTTAATACTAATAATAATAAAACTCAGGCAAATACCACGAGTCTGACTTATTGGATTGCGCTGAATATGTGGCGAATTCAGGGGAGACCCTCAAAGGCTCTTTCTCTGGCCACCGTCAGTTTAGTTCATGTCCCCTCATGATGACCAGCCTCTTTTATAGGGTTGGTGGGGGCTCCTCAGGGCGAAAAGATTTTCCCCCTTTCTGATTGGGTCCAATTAATTAAATCCTTTCCAAATGGTTTTGTTTTTCCAATGGTTACACCCCCGCTGGCCCTCGCATTGAAGTGATGTGAGTCTCAAACTAACTGATAGGCCACTTTTGAATATTACCTAATTCGGACAGCACCAATCAATCTGAACTTGAGGCATGAAAAGTCTAAATTACAAATATCTGTGAGTCTCAAACTAACTGATAGGTCAAAACCACATATTTCCTAATTCAGACAGCACCAAGCAATCTGAGCCTGAACTATGAATCATTCATTTATTATTATCGCACTATTATCAAAGCTTTAGTTTTTCCCCATGCAGTGCCAAGTAAAAGAACAAAAGCATATAAAACTATTTATTTTATTAAAGTGTCTCTTTACATTAATTTTAATAAGTCTTAAGCGCAGCTCCTGCAATGTTGTTGGATTTGAGGCGAAACTGCACTAGCGAGCCTACAAAAAGGCCAAAAATCCAACAATGCTCACATGTTTAATTATACACTGAATCTATAATATTACTGTAAAGTACTGATTATCTAAAAGCTGGGTTTCTTATTGTAGTAATTCCTTTGGAATTATATAGTGGGGATTTGGATGTCTAACCCTTAGTTGACACCTCTTCAATGAAATGGCATCCATTGCCATTGAATCACCTATCCTCATTTCAGCTGTGATGGTCTTCCCCATCTTGGCTAGAATTCCATCATTGGAAATCCTTGAGACCTAAAAAGGAAAGAGTCAGAAAACGTGTCCCTAACGTTTTCCTCTTGATCCAAGAGATCCAACCATAATTGGCTAAGGCCTGCTTAGGTAATGGGACTTATTACCCATTATGGCAGGTCACTCACCAACTGATCGATTCACTGGTTGTAGGCGGCATCACTCACCTTGAAACTTACTATTCATTCTCAATCAGTCAGTGATGAAACCTGACCATTCCCAATCAGTACACCTGATAGTTAATCACTATCAGATGCTCCTATTTTGTTGGCAAATCCATCTGATGAGATCTTGAGTATTCATCTGGATTGATCCCTGACAGATATGACCAGGCGAATATCATAAAATCCCCCAAACATAGTTCCTCTGAAACTTGGGCCAACCAATTTCCAATTCACTTCACCTTAGGGAATTCTCCTCTAGTGATACCAGGTAATTTAGCAGGCTGGGATTATGAGCACAAATCCCAACACATCCTCCCTCTTGCCTAGATTTCCAGTGAGAAAAGGACTGGGTCATTAGAACACTGCTTCAGACACTTGATTGAATACTTCATTAGTTCAAGCAGAGTACACTCATCAATACTCAAGGCTGCTTGGGACAACCTTTGGCATATGGCGCTCTTCCTCTTCCTCCTCGCTACTGCCTTCTCAGAGCACGGTCTCACAACCTTCTGACATGTCGATCTGATCAATTTACTTGTGATGATATTAGTCCTAGGATCCAGTTTTCCCTGTCAGGGTATATGACCTGCTGTCATATTCAGGATTCTTGGTCTGGCGTCCTTGATTTCCTGATTTTCTCCTCATCATAGTTTGGAGACTCTTGCCGTCAATGTTCATTTGCAGCTTAATTAAGAATACTTATTTCTTATTTGCCCTTGTTATTTTTCTCATAACCTCTTGGCATAAATCATTCTTATTTCTTCCCTTGGATAGCTTATCTCATTAATTTTAAGTTTAATTTCCTAAAATGGGAGCTTAAAGGATTATAGAGTGCATAATGTCAACTCTTATATAATTCTGACATCCCCTCTCTCATCCAGCTCATATGTCAAATTCCAAGTCTTGCTACCAGCAGCTCTTCAATAGTCTGTCTGATCCAGACCTCCGTCTTTTCCAGCAGATGAGTTGGGATGCTCAACAGAACCTCTTTTATGGTCCTTCCAGGACTCATACGCCTAGTCTGGCGCAACTGGCTAATCTCCCATCAAATTACCAGAAATGGTAAATAATCCCTCCAAAACCAGGTGGGCTATTGTTTCAAACAACTCTTAGCCAACTCTTCCTCTGTCGTCAATTCCAGAGTTGGACTTATAAACTCTCCTGCCTTTGGCTCCTTTTGCAGATGCACCAAACATCATTGTGGATGCTTCAGAAATTATGCCCTTTGCTCTTGATCACTCTTTTCTTTCTGGGTCAGACCTGCTCCCTGAGTTCCTCCTTCAACTTGGTCAATTTTACAAACCCGCTGTTCTGGTCTCTGAGCTCTAAATCAGTAACAGTATTCACTTCGAGCTCCCCTATACTGAAATCTGGGCTCAAGTCACTGAGGCTTTGACTTTTGTGCTGAATCCCTCTGATCTTAATAACCTTCTGGATTGGGATACTGCATACATATGCTCTTCACTTTTCTGGCCAAATTCTTTGAAGTTAATCCACGAAGCTTCCAGACTCACCTGGGTTCCACCATTCGTTCAACTTTAGCTTCTGAGAAGCCTGTAGTTGCCACTTACAGGATGCAATCTGCTCTCTGCACAACTATCTCTTCTCTGGAACTTCCCATCAATATCTTTCGCTGATGGCGTTGATAGGGGGCATGATTTAGCAACCCTCATCAAGTATATCTTCTTCATAACCAGCCCACATGTCTGGTGTCCTTGATGAAGCCCGTTGGCAGGCGCTCAGGACTAATCTTCTGGCTCTGGTACCATATCAGGATTACTCAGGGTTTTTCACCAATTACCTCTTTTTATACTGTTGCTTTCCTCCCCAGTCTGGGGTTTCGTGATTAGCTTTCTCTGACATATCAATTTCCCTTCCCCTAGTCATTTTTTCTCAGGGCTCAGCGTCTGCTCAATGAATGTGGTTTTGTGTAGGTCTCGCCCTTGATAGCGTTCAATTACATATTGATTTTGACGGGCTGTTCATTACTACTGCGATCCATCCTCCCTCCCCCAAGAGGTGACATAGGCAGAATCATCCCCATACTGAGGACAATCAATAAAAATATAAATTTATAAATATATTGGCTTTTTTATCTATGCAGTTTTTAACTTTTTTCCAATATCTTAATCAATTTTTTATCTTTATTCCTTTTTTACTATGGGACTTGACCTTGTTTTGGTTCAGCCGTCCATCTTTTTCCCCCAAACTGGGTCCTGGGTACTTAAAACTACCAGTTTTCCATGGTTCAGAGGTCCTTTTTTTTAAACTTAAACATCTAGATTGGTTCAGAGGTCCTTTTTTTGACTTGACCTAATCATCAGGACATGTCCAACTTAATGGTTCATTGGTCCTTTAGGAACTCTTTTATTTTTTCCATTGATCCAACGCTTTAGATACTTAGTGTGACCTGATTTACAACTCTTTTATCCAAGAGATTCTTGATGGAGTAAGCATCAGTCGCCATCTTGGCAATTACTTCAAATGGACCTGATCACAATGCATCTAATTTGCTTCTTCATCCAAAATCATGCATATCGCAATAGGCAACTATTTCCAATATTTGATATTCTTCTAATGCCAGGTAATTTTTGTCATCCAAAACTATCGCTCATATCCTTTTTTTCAAAATTGTATTGAATGCTTGTGATTGCATATTGATCAGGATATACATCAGTTGGTTCAGGTATTTCTCAGTACTCATCCCCAATGTAGGTTCCACCACCAAATATAAAATTGGCGGCAACGTGGCCTTTCTTCCATATAATTTTTCAAACATCATCTTTCCCATTGCCGTATGTTGACTAATGTTGTATCTGAATGTCACCAAACTCAGGTACATTCCCCGCATGTAAGTTCTCCCTGAAACTAGCTTCATTAGCATTGCGGCCAGCGTCCCATTGACCCATTCTACCAGTCCATTTGTCTCCATCTAGTATGGTACTGACACAACTCCTCAGATCCCCATTATTTCATTTAACCTCAGGATCACATAAGGTATAAAGTTGGTCCTATTGTCGCTCATCAGGACCTGCGGACATCCATGCCAGTATACCACTTGATCCAGGATGAACCTCGCAGTACTGGTAGCGTCTACTCTGGTTAGGGCCTTCATTTCAACCCATCTTGTCAGATGGTCGATGGCAACTATGATGTACTTGACCCCCCCTGTGCTCATCATCAGCGGTCCCATCACATCAATGGACACCGCATGGCAGGTGAATCCAGGGCGGACTAGTCAGTATCCAGTTGTATTCTTGTGTGGTTTTTGCAGCTGGCACTCCATGCAACAAGACAGATAATCCACAACATCATAGTTGATCGATTCCTAGTAATAATACTGGCAAATATGGTCTGTTGTTTTCCTCAGGCCTCCATGCCTGACAACCTTGTGAGCTTCTTGTACTATTGCTGCTCTTTCCGATGGTTTTGGAAATAATAGCTACTTCCCATTGATTGTCTTGAATACTTGCCCGTCCATAGTCTCAGTGTTTTCCAACGCTTCTGAAGCGCACCTTATGATTTCTTGGGGCTCATCCCCAATTTTTCCTTCAACCATTCTCTGGAATAGCTCATCCACCTGCGGGTATACCAACTGGACCATTGGCAACCACAATAAGCCATCCGCGTTCTGGTGAGAAGCCCCCACTTGGTGGACTTATCCTATAATTGTAAGCCTGAAGCTTAAGTGCCCATTGGGCCAGACGTCCTTCTGATTCTCTTAGATCGTGCAGTCAATGCAGCAAAGAGTGGTACATCACCACCTTGAAGTTCATTATGTGGATGTACGCCTGAAACTGCTTGCATGCGTAAATGACTGCAAGTCATTCCCACTCAGTCATGGTGTAGTTCCTCTCAGCGTCTGAGAGTATCCAGCTCATATATGCCACCAGATGTTCATCCCCAAGTTCGTCTACTTGGCTCAGTATGGCGCTTATCGCTGTCAACAAAGCATCAGTTTGAATGATAAACTCCCAATTGAAATTCAGATATTTCAGAATCAGCGAATCTACCAAATATTGGCTTAACTCATCGAAGGAGTCCTGGGGCCTCTTCATTCCATAAGAAATTCTTTTTTCAGATCCTTTAATATATGGAATAATGGCTTGGCTATTTGGGCAAAGGCCCAAATAAATCTTCTATAGTATCCGACCATCCCAAGGGAACTTGGATGTCTCAGACACTCTTTGGTACAGCCATATGCTCTATAGCTGCTATCTTCTGGGTTTGCGGCTTCAATCCACTTGAGTTGATTACAAATCCCAGGTATTCCAACTCTTTCTTGAAGAAGTGGCACTTCCTTGGCTTGATTTTCGGGTTAGCCGTGGACAGTTGCTTAAATACTTCTTCCAAGTGGTGCAGGTGATCAGTAAACGTCCTACTGAACACATTGATATTGTCAAGATATACCAGGATGCACAACAACTTCAAGTCGCTTAGTATTGCATCCATGGCCCTCTGAAACGTTGCAGGCACATTGCAGAGACCCTGGGGCATCCTCTTCGATTGATATACCCCTGCACGGTAATAATCACGCATTTTCTTGGTCCTCCTTTGGCAAGTCGATCTGCCAATATCCTGAGATCAGATCCATCATGGAGAAATATTTTGCTTCTCCTAAACGATCCAGCGCATCATCAATCCTTGGTAGGGGATATAATCCTTCTTCAAAATTTTGTTCAGCCTTTGGTAGTCAATCACCACCTGGTTTAATTCATCCTTCTTCTTCACAATCAGAATCAGACTCGCCCAGGGACTTGATAATGGAACTAGAAGACCATGCTTCACTAGTTTGCTGATTTCATCCCCTAATACTGCTTCAGTGGCTTTTGATCTTTGGATCAGTCTCATCCTTATCAGTAAATTTTCCCCAGTGTCAACCTTGTGAATTAGGTCTCATGCGCATCCCAAATCATGGTCATCCTGAGCGAACACTTCCCAATATTTCTCAAATAGTTTGAGCACCTCCTTCTGATGGCCTTCCAGCAGATCAGTGATCTTCTCTTGATCAACCAATAGGTTGATGCTTTTGGCTACCCCAACCAGTAATCTAAGTTTGTTGAGAGAACCAAAATTGTGGAATCTTCTCAATTTGGCCATTGGGATCAGATAAATAAATGTGATGATCTGATTCCTCTTGATCTTCATTAGTATTTCACTCAAATTCGCCAGGAGAACTCGAAACTCTCCATAAATTGGAATTATTATCCCAGGAGCCACCCATGGCTCCACTCTGGACTTCTTCCAGGGGCTTCCGACCTCCCCATACAACAGCTCAAAAATACCAAAGTCAACCCTGTGTCAACTATTATCTGCAATACCGTCAGTATGGTCCTCTCATTATTGATCCTTAGTGGAATTCCTCAGTTCTCTAGGATCTCCGCTGGCATTTCACGTCGCTTCCTACCAACTAATTGGTATTGAATTGGTACAATGCCATCATTGTATATCAGGTTAATGAAGTTGTTTCTCCAATTAACGGAGCTTCACCATCATTCTAGTATACCAATGGTAACGTCTGACCCAAGATGGTCAACATATTATCCTCAAAGTTACATTTAACTTCATATTTCCATTGAAACTCCATTCTGATCAGGATGTCATAGTTTATTTCACCAAAACTATGGCTGGCGCGGATACCACCAGCGACTTAATTGTAGTGGCAGTGCATTATACGCTCCACAGGAAACGGTGGTGTTTGGCCCAGCTGTCCCATATACTTTCTTGTGTTCCAAGTCCAGTGAGATCTTCATCCTCTTTACCAGATTGGTCAAGACAATATTGATGGGCGCTCCGCTGTCAACAATTGCCCTCGCCCTCACTCAATTCACTTGTATATCTATATATGTACACTTGGAGTATTTTAATATAGTATTTACTGAGTGAATGGCAGCTTTATTAGCCAAATCTAGGGTGTGAATAATTTGCACCAATAATTCAGGAAATAATTCCTCTATCATGCTGAGGAGGATAGACAGATTAGCCTCATCTAAACAGACGTCAGATAACTCTTCAGGATTCTCAGTGGTTTGAATCTTCTCCACCAGTTGTCAGGCGTAAGGCTGGGCAACTTCCTGGATTATCTTGAGGGTCGATTCTCTTTTCCCCAGATCTGGTCATGGCATTCACATCCATATTGACCACTTAGTATAGCTGATCCTACTTGTTGTCTATGAACAGATCATTAATATTGATTTCTTCATTCATGATATCAAGAGGAACAGGTTTCTCCGCAGCTCTAGACTGTTTCTCATCTAGGCTATGGGCCCTTTTTGTAAATCCTTGGCAGCTGCTGTCTCCTTGGCCTGGACTACGTTAATATGATCTTTCAGCTTTTTACAGTTTACGGCGATATGTCCTTTCCCACCACACTGATAGCAGACCTTCTCCTTCTTGTTTAAACATCTGAATTCTTTAGGCTTATTTCCTGTCACGGTTTGATTGGTAGCCTCCTTAGCTCCTTCATTTCCCTTCATGGGATTCAGATACATACTGGATTTGACTTAAAGCTTCTATTTGGGGCATCAAATGTCACTCCCAAAATCTTCAGGTTATATACCATTTGCAAGGTAGTTATTTCCATCACGAACATGGAAGACATCATATGATGTAAATCACAATAGGGCCTCTTGCAAAGCAATTCTGGAATCAAAGTTGTCCAATACTTTTTCTCCAGCCAGGATCTGTGACTCCTGGTAAAATCAATCTGCAAAGCTAGCAAGAGACTCATCTTTATGGAACTGAATTTTCATAAATTCCTGCTTGTGTTTTGACATGTGTGTCAGACTCCCAAACTCCTTCATGATGGCCTCCTTTACCTCGGCATATGATCAGCTGTCTCTCTCCAGGTGAGGTAACCTTAAGTTTTTACAGTCAGTGTCCAGGCAATTTATGTCCATCAATGGCTTTTGATGATATCCATAGCCATTCATGGTCATGTCAAACAGTTGGAAAAACGCTGGGGCGTTATCCCAATAAAATATTGGCAATTTCAGCGTTGATTTAAATTCCTCTGAGTCATTTCTGGCTGATTCTCTTGGTTTGGCTACTCAGCTAACTTGTGGAGTGACTTCAGGTGTCATCTCCAAAATGGCATTAAAAGCGGTTGGCATGATCCTTGGGGTATTTGACTTCCTAAGTTTGTGCGAGGATTTCTTTATTTGGCATCACTTGCCATATCAGGCTTACAAAACATCTGTGAGCTTTAGGTTCCTCCACTTCTTTAATTAATTTCTTGATATCTGCACTGAACTTTCTTAAACAAATGCAATCCACTTCTCACTCCATTTTCAATTACAGGGCCTCTCAAATGAGGTCCACTTCTTTCTTCTTTAATGAGTTTACTTTGCCGAGTAACTTGTTCCCAAAGTTGACTACATTCTCTACTCCTTCCTCCACCTTGGCGACTCATTCTTCCAAGGCCGCAAACTCCCAATGGTCCGCTGAGTTTAAGGAATTCTGGTTTACAGTGGCAATCTCAGTCCACAGCTTGCGTAGCTCTTCTTTGTAAAACATTATTATAGATTCTTCACTCAACTACCCCTGTAGTGAGCACCAACTTGTAAAAATTTACTCTTGGTTGATTAACAGCTGGCAACCCAGTAACCTTTTTACTGCACAGGTTCAGTTTCCTCGTGCACTTCTTCACATTGTATAGAATGTATTAATAATTGATAATAGTATGAAGACTATTATCTGTAGTTGAGATTAAACTATATTTTGGCCTAACGCTCGGCCAGTATTTCCAATTAAATACTCCTGAAGTTGTACTCATAGGGATTTGTTCCCTATACTCTTGTCCACCCAATCTTCACTAAGATACCCCAGTGACAGTCTTTCTTGGCCCAACACACAGTTGGCAGCTATCCCTGATTGTGGTTCCTTCGTCTCTAGATCCCCACTCAGATCTTTACTCTTCTCTCTGAGAGTCTTCCAACTATTGCCCTCTGCAATAATATCCTTGAGATAGAACAACTCAATAGAAGCTGATAGTCTAACTAAACACTGAATCTATAATATAACTGTAAAATACTGATTATCTAAAAGCTGGGTTTCTCAATATAGTAAATCCTAGGGAAGTATAGTGGTGGATTTGGTTGTCTAACCCTCAGTTGACACCTCTTTGATGAAACAGCAGCTGTTGCCATTGAAATACTATCCTTGTCTCAGCAGCGATAGTCTTCCCCATCATGGCTAGTGACCTGCTTAGGTAATGGGACTTATTGCCCATTATGGCAGGTCACTCACCAACTGATCAATTCACTAGTTGCAGGCGGCATCACTCACCTTGCAACTTACTATTCATTCCTAATCAGTTGGTGATTAAACCCGACCAATACCAATCAGTACACCTGATATTTAATCACTATCAGATGCCCCTATTTTTTTGGAAACTCCGCCCAATAAGATCTTAAGTATATATCCAGATCAATCCCTGACAGATATGACCAGGCGAATATCTCAAAATCCCCCAAATGTAGTTCCTCTGAACTTCAGGCCAACCAATTTCTGATTCACTTCACCTTGGGGAATTATCCCTTAGCAATACCAGGTAATCTAGCAGGCTGGGAATATGGGCAAAAATCCCAACAAATGGCTTGGTCGTTGTAGGAGAAAAGTTTCCCATATTTAACCCTAAGGCTGAAATGCATGTTGCTCTGGGGGAGTACCAGGGGGCAAAGGGGCATCACTTGGGTTCAATCAAGATGGGTGTCGAGATCCTTGAGAGGAATGAATCGTCTCAGGGGTTTGGTATGACTGGGCGAGCCAGTCCAAGTGCGTTTTCATGTCAGATGGAGAATGGTGGGGGGAGTTTCGCAACTGCCCCACACTGAGGCAGCTGGCAGGAAATCTGAGGACATTGGAGTGAAACTATGGCAGGTGATCAAAATTTACTTTTTAACCTTATATTTTGCTTGGAAAGTTACTCTGAGCGGAAAGAAGGCTTGGATCAGCTAACACTTTAATACGTTTAATATATATACTAATGTACACTGATGAAACCTTGTTCAAGAACATCCCCTCTCAGTTGCTACCCACCACTATTTATTATATGCTCCTGTTTATTTAGTTCCTAATATCATATTATAATTCTTTATCCTAATTTGCTTCAAGCTCTTAGCCAGGAATATTCTCTCATTTTACTATTATTTTTTTCTGACACTCAAATAGTGCTATTTTTTTAGTACTAGATGGCTCAAATAGTGCTATTAATTTTTAAATCTACAACTTTCTAGCCTTTATATTTAGGATAAAATTGATAGTTATCTTAGGACTGCTGAACCTTAATTCAGGTAAAGCCTCTAATAATCAAGCTGAAATTGACCATTGCCTTAATGACAAACTTATTTCTTAAAGAAGAGCCAAAGACCTAATTTTCTTAGTAATGCTTAATTTCGCTTATAACGCTGAAGCTAATGATACTAATACCTTTTGGCCTACAAAGGATCAGCCAATTATCCTATCACCCAAATTTCAAAACATTAATAACTCTACTGATAACTCTAAGGTTCACCCATAGTCACAGCTTTTTGTTCCTTTAGTCACAGAATACAACCTTAAGACATTTGTAGTGGGATACCCTTATGCTCATAGATGAATAAATTGGGTCTAACTACAACTCACAACTTGTTGATATTGAATAAGGAACCCTCTGTCTGTAATACTTATTTTTAAAGTTTCATCTAGTAAGTAGGACCTTGCCTTCTCAGGAGTAATGCAAAGGCAACACCTGACTAAGGATCTTGAAGGCATTTTTACTCATAATGAGAATAGTGCCATAGCCTTGAGGAAACTAGTGCTGATTTGAAAGTGAAAGCTCTGTCAGTAGAATAATATAGGGATGGTTAAATTTAAGTGACCCAAATCTCATTAGTGTCAGGAAGTTGATATTACTGGACGATATGCTACCCATATCGGTGGATTGTAGAGGGATTGATACAAGTCTTAAGATTTATGAAAAAGGGATACACAAATTATAATCAAGCGAAATGAGGAAATTTGGCGAATTGAGAGGATTTATGCCAATATTTGATATGAACAAGAGTAATTTGAAAAGGGAAGAGGAATAGAAGATATCAAGCTGAGGATGCATCCAGCTGGGGAACTGAGGTATAAAGAGTCTCATGGAAGATTAGAGAGGGGATCTGTTGGAAGATGGAGAAGGGAATGCAGAAAAGTCTGCAATTTATATTAAAAAAATAAAGGTAGAAATAAGGGGCGATAGCTCCATATATATTTTATCAAAGTTATTAATAAGTTGGAGATCTCCATATTGTCCAATTTGGTTGCTCAGTGGCTCATACCCTGTACAAAACCAACTTGGCAGAATCAAGCCCAGACGCTGAGAATTAAAAGTGGTGCTCACTACAGGAGGCCACTAAGCAACTGTAGTTTGAGGGAAAAAAGCCAATTGATTTACAATGATGAGTCCTCATCCATTCTGACACAACTTAATTTGATTCCAGG